>ML815303.1:94785-107840 GCA_009831015.1 Picea engelmannii
TTGGTTTCTAATCCAAGATATTATTTTGATCAACTTTTGTTTGCTTTGGTGAAGACCTCTCCTTGATTTTTGTAGTATGGGAACTTTCTATCATCGTCGTTAAGAAGCATTCTATGTTTATCCATTTCAATTAGGCAAGAAAATGGGCATTGTTGGCAAGGAAATGAAGTTTATTTAAGGGATAAGTTAGCATTCTAGCCTTTGAATAAGTATGGAGAAGTAACACTTCTAGGACATACATAGAAATTTAGCTATATAAAGACCATTGACCAATTCAAGTTTCCTAATGGTACATAGAAAGAGGATGTGGATGTAGTTGGTGATGGTGATGTTTTTGTAGTCTTGTACTTAACTCTTGATGAGAATATGGTTGAAGTAGGATTTTCTTGCAAGATGTTCAATTTTGTTCAAAATCTTCATAAGAAAAGTTGTATTAGAACCAATGAATAGCGTTGAAGTCTACTTTCAACCATGTGAGCGAGACAAAATTGTGTTGGAACAAGTTGTTGAGGCATAAGGTTCCTATATATGAGATGTAGTTGACTCACCATTACTTCCTTTTGGTCTCTGTCCACCTTATGCATGTTGTAATCCTAGCATCATAAAATTTATTCTTGTTGCTAGGATGTCAATAATTACCATAAGACTATCAATATTAGTTTTAGCATTCATAAATAATGCACTTATTGTGTTGTTTCTAGGGGATAAAACAAATATCGAGGTTGTAAAGTCATATCTTCTTTCTATGGATTATTCAAACCTATGCAATGTCTATATAACATTTCCATACCTTTATAAATTAGGCTTAGGTGAAGTAGGGGTCGAGTGCCTTGTCCATGGGTTTGCAATGTGCATGATATTGAACCTAGGAGGACAAATGAACGTGATTGTCAATTTGGGGTTCATGAAGGAAGACACTTTCTAGATGGAAGACATCAACCTTTTGGAAGGGAATATTATAGGAGAACTCAACCTTGAGTTCTAGATCTGTTGGAACAATTACTAGACGTTCCTCATGTAGGGATGATTATGGATATCATAGGATTAGATTTTCCAAGAGAATAAATCCACGTCCTCTATACACTTAGGATAGTTATAGTCATCACATGAATGGAATGTCAACCTATAATGATGGACCTATTCACGATTTCCTAGGATTATATGGGTCCAAACACTCGCATTCAAATGTGGGTGATTGTCTTCAATACCCATGTTGGAAATCTAGGAGTTTCTTGGATTAAGATGTAATGGGATGCATATTCACATTATGGAATGTATAGGATAGGCCAAGATCCACAACTAGGTTATGGTGCAGATAGAAAAATTGGTGAAATTTTATTGAAATGACTAAGTGCCAAGTAGTAATGATGTTGAAGGTGGAGGTCTATCCATATGTTTTAAATCTAATTGTGTTTTGGGTTATGGACATCACAGAGGATTCACATCATACTATTCATGGTTTTTTATGTTCCAACATTGGTAGATCTGAGTTTGCTTGAGCAATTAGATTATATCTGCTTGTAAATAGTTTTTTATTTGTGCCAATGATTCGGATTATTTTGGGAACGATATGAAGAAAAAAATATAAATATATAACAAAGAAATACACAGAGATATGGCAAGGAACACCACAATACATTAAATCTCAGATTCTATTAATGATTGTGTGAAAACACAAAAGGTTGTAAAAGCTAGCTAGAATGGTGGTAGCTTGTCTCTTAGAAGATATCTGTCGGCTATGCTCATTCGCAAGAAGTTGATTACAATGAGACTCTAAAGGCCTTTTTTTCATAAACCATAAATGCGAAAACCCTAAACATCAAAAAACCTAACCTCGGGAGATGAAGTGAGAAAAGGTTTGCGGGCCCCAATGGGGGTAGTTGATACGTCAACTTCCCGAGGGCATAAATTTTGCATATGTTCTTCGTTTAGAGCGTTCGAGACCTCATTGGGAAGGTCTATATGAGAAGTACAATTTATGTCGAGGTTATGGAATGTCGTTGGCAACCCTTGGCCCTCCAAAAGTTCTAACTAAATAAATAATAATAAAAAAAAAAACATCGTTTAGGGCCTCAAAACGACCCCAAAAGTTTTGAACCCGAAAAACTGTAAAAAATTGCCAAAATTGAAAATTGTTCTTTGAGCTAGTGCAATAGGTGGGTGGTCACTGATATCCATCTGGATCAGCCAAACAAGGTTGAGAGAGGTATGTCTTGTTGCTTGTGTGTAGGTGACATATTGCAGGGGCTATGAGCTTGATCTTGGAGTGGCATCATGGTGGGTAACAATAGGACAACCATCACCAAAAGGTAAGACCTTCTCTCTTGTCTTCTTAGCATGATTTGAATGTACAAGTTTCATATCTAGAGTGAAAATACATTGTGTTCTATTTCATTGTCTCTCACTGACTACAATTAGGTTAGTGAGAGGGCTCACTTATTTTTAGAACAATTTTCTCTACAAAATCAATCTTCATGCAACAATCACCTAAGGTTCATTTACCTTATGAAGATGGGCACCCATTTCAATGTCAAACATGTGGGATTTCAAATAATAATCACCAATTTCAAGGCAATTTTTCACAACAACACCCACATTTCATGGAACCTCCATTAGCAATCATGATATGAAAGTCGTTTGCTACATGGATATAACAATGTGTCTTTTGGGCAACTTGATGGTGAATAAATTTACAGGTGCTACTACTATCAATTAGGATAATGACTTTATGATTCTTGATGTAGCCAATTAATTTAAGGGATTGGGGAGACGAAACACTGGTCAAAGCATGTAAGGATACTTGGGGTTCCACATCTAGTTGATCAAAGGAAGGAATTCCATCATCTGGCTAAGGAAGAGGTTCTTAAGGGAGAGAATCACCACTATCTTCTGAAATGTCCTTGGAAATGGCCATAAAAAGTTTTTACTCCTTACATTTGTGCCTAGGAAAATATTTTTCATCACAATTGTAGCAAAGGCCTTTAAGTTGACATTCTATCATTTCAGTGTGGGTTAATTTGTCGATCTTGAGAGGTAGAGAGGGATTGGTGGGGCGAGGAAACAAAATAAAGGATGATCTTTTGATTTGGGCATTGATTACTTGTTTTTCTTCCTTGGCTCATTGAGTGGCTTTAAGCCAAGTGGGAGGGTGATCCATTAAGACTTGAGTACAATTTTTTTCCTTTAGACCACTAATAAAGAATTCTCAGAAGAAGGTATTAAACATGCCTTCAATGCAGAAAACAAGTTGTTCAAAAGAAGAGATGTAGTCTTCAACTATACTCAATTTTTTAAGCTTGGTCAAGTGGCCTAAATGACGAGTATTGGGTTCAAATCATTCATAAAGATCTGCAACAAATTGAGTGGAAGCAATATAACCCCCATGGGAATTCTTATGTCATTGCCACCATTGCCATTGCTTGGGGTCTAAATAAAATACACTAACACAAAGTTTCATTAAGTAATTGGTGATGCTATGCAGTGAAAAATAGTGTTCCATTTGAGTGACCCAACTAGTGGGGCTAAAGCCATCAAATTTATTCACATCCACTTTAGGAAGGTGCAAATCACAAACAAAGGGATTAGAGTGAAACGTCATGGAATGTGATGATTCAGCTCCCTCTTGGTGGAAGGTTTGTTCTTGAGAGTGAGTGGCTATGGATTTTAGCAATAAATTTGGATATTTGGTCAAGTACATTGTCCATTTTGTTGAGATTGTCATTAATTGTAGCAAAGTTTTGATCGATAACAGCTTGAGCGTAGTGAAATTTGTTTTGCAATTCATCATATGGATTTTCCAAGGTAGGAACACGATTGTCATAATATTGGTTTTGAATTACCATTTGGATGGGGTGCACAAGGAAAAGGTGATTGGAGGATGGGGATAGGGATATGGGTGCAATGTAATGGGGCTAGTGGGTCCACACAAAAATATTTACTAGAGAGTTGTACCAATGTGGTCAATGTGGATTTTTGGAGCTATTGAGATAGGCAGTTGGTAATGGGGCTAGTGGATCCACATAAAAAGAGATTATGGATGAGGGGGTTCACTGCAATCGGTGTGACACAAGGAGTCTATTGAGATAGGTCTCAAATAAGGGTGTTAGTGGCACCACTTTTTTATTCCTACTCATGAGGAGTTATACTCCTGTCTGAATAATATTGCATTGAAAAAATGCTCAAATTCTTAATATTGAAGATTATGTAGAAATTTCCTAAATTGGAAGTAGGAAGCAGGGTTTCCAGTGATTGAATGTGAAAAATTTCAACACAACCCCCTATTTTATAAGTTTTTTGGATCGACAACAAGGAGAAGGGATTCAATGGTCTAAGGTGTTAGGGACCTAACCTCTCTAATCCCTCATGTAGGTAGAATAATATATTTTTCCATGTAATAAAGACCAATATTAATAAATAAGGCCTAGTTAATAATGTGAACAAGTCTAATGTAAGAAGACTCAATAGAATCTTTTTCTTCTAGAAATATCTTCCTCTAGATTATTCTTTTGAATATAGATTTAGTATAAGTTGGAGTAGAACTCATGAGAAAGCTTGTCTTGAGAATTATTGTAATAGAGCGTTGTTCCGTTGGAGGTTTCCCCCTCGAAGAGGCAAGTGAACATTGTTTTCCATCAATAAAGGTGTCATTTTGGGGTAGTGATTCTCTACATATTGTTGTTCCACTAGTCCTTTTGTAATATTTCTATTTTCTGCTTAATATAATAGATTTGGTACCTAACAAGTGGTATCAGAGTACTTTCCTCTGTGGAAACCATGGGAAATTGTTTTTTCAGGGTAGATACATGTACTGCTAATGTCTTTAAAGAACATAGATCTTTCACTTAGAGGGTAAAACTATGGTGGGGAAGATTACATTCAGGACATACAAACGATTTCACTGGGTTGTCTAGAAAAAAAATGTTTCACCTTGTTGGAAACCTCTCTAACCTTTGTTGGTACCCCTCGAGTAGTACCACATCAGACATAATCTGTACATGACCATCACTCCCACATACCGGTAGGTATATCGGGAGTCCCCTAGGTCTCCTGAAACCATCTCTAGATCAGTCGATCGACCACCTGACTGCTATAGTGCCATCAAGAACAACACTCACGAAGATGCTCTCTATTACCTAGGTAATCAGGTAGTATGACTAAGGGCACAATCGAGCCTCCTTAGTTGGTACCCTAAGATATTGGGTGTAACACAACCGACCCCTAAATACTCTTTTAAGGGATGGGGCATCATAATTTCATTTTCCTTAACTATCTCAAGTCCTAATTCCGAGATCTCCCTCGACTTCTGCTCACCACGAGATTTCTAACGGTTTCCACCATACTGAAATATGAGTTATGGTTTGAAATTTATTGCCTTCCGAAGCTCTTCGGGCTTTATCCGTGTGGGTCCATCTCATTCATACCATATCCATATTTCTACATCTACGGTGGAAGTCCATCCACCGTCAAATCCAATGGCAGGGCCTGTTCCTTATTTAACACACAGGCTAGAGGGGAGTTCAAGGTTCGGCTCTGAATGCCTCTTTTTCGTTCTACGTGCACATTCCCCAGAGTCCTGAAATATCAACCTCTTGAAGGATCCAGAAATCTCACCACATGGCTCTGGCCTTCGGGTCTTTCGGTTTACCTATGACACTACACCACAAACCTCTGGAGTCCCAAAGTCCCAGACTCTCGAAGGGTTCTCCTTACACGAGGTGACATATTATATGCGGAGGTAAGGATAGGTGGGCCCCGACTAGTCCACCCGCCAATAAACCAAGCAAACACGTGCCAAGGGGGGGGTGACTCGTGGCCCATTCAGTGGGTGACACATGCCACGTGTTAATGGGCCTGTAGGGTCTGTGAAACGTATGAATCCAGGTGACACATGGCACGTCAAATGTGGGTCCATGTCACCCTAGGTGATGTCAGCATACCATGTTACCCTGGACTAATTGTCTTCCAATTACTTTGATCTTTTGATCACAGTGTGTCCACGTAACCCCTGGATCTACGACATCCGTTACTTCATAACTTCGGCGTTCGGGGAATTCGTGGTGTGAATTTCTCCTTGATCCTAGAGTGGTCAATGTCGGACTGACCATGGTCGAGATCTAACGGTCATGAGAGATCCCGAAGGGTCTCTATATCTACGGTTCATGTTTATTAGCAGCTCTGACAGTCAAGGAGTTTACCCGCTCCACACTCCTTGTCTCCTAGAGTAGGACTTGGTCGAAGTGCCAAATACAGTCTAGATCCAACGGTCAGGGGAGATCCTGAAGGGTCTTCGAATCTACAACTCCTATCGCCTCGTAACTACGGTGTTCAGAGGTTCCCTTGCCTTGAACCATACTTCCTTTTGGAGTTCTGAACTCCTGAAGTCTTGGGTAATCCACCAACCTTTAGCCGAGCATTCATGCGCTAGGGGGATGACACACGGTAGAGGCCATGGGTGACACATGTCCTTGTTAGGAGGTGACACATGTCACTTTATAATTGCATTTAGGGTCTATGAGAAGCACAAATCAGGGTGAAACGTGGCATATAGGACAGGGGTCCACGTCACCCTTGGTGACGTCGGTGTGCCACATCAATTCGGGACTGGTAGCCTCTGGGGTTTCCTAGCTTCACCTACTTGCCAAACCTCTTGGATCTCCGAAGTCCAAAGCTCCCACCAGTTGTTCCTCCAATACCTGTTAGATCCCACGGTCGAGGTGTGCCCATGTAGATCCATGAATCTACAACTTACGTTAATTCATAACTTCGACATTCAGGGGTTTCTACCCGCTCCACAGTAAGATCTACGGTGGAGAGAAATTGTGGAGATCGGGGGTAGAACTAACATCTGTGTAGGTTTAACCTCCACAATCCTCCTAGACCGTTGATTTGTAGATTCAACAAGATCAACGATTGGCATCTATTCCACCACAAGCCAACAATTTCTATTGCGGAAACCAGAAAAGGAGATAAACGTCGTGCTAGTTGGGATTCCACAATTTCCCCTGATCATAAATATCCACACCAATTCAAGCACGACCATGGATCCTCTATAGGAGGTTAGTGCTTGAAGAATTGAGTGAGGTCATAGCCTCGATCACCTGGGTTGGAGTTATAGGTCATTAGGTCTACAACTCTTAACACTTTGTGGCTTCGACATTCTGGGGGATTTGATGATATATCATCCCCGTTCTTACGGAGTGGGACTTTACCAAATTTTCCTCGACGTGAATCCAACGACCAAGGGGCTTCTGAATACTCTCAGATTGGTGGTTCACATTACTTCGCGATAACAAAGTGGATGAAGGTTTAATGGTGGGAAAGTATAACTGTCTCAGATAAGGAAACCACCAGGCGTAGGTTAACCTGGTGGGTAACTATAACTATCAGTTTCCTTCGGCCAATTTATAAATGGTAGGGTCGAAGCACTCCAGAGTTTCAAAGCTAGAAGGCTTAACTTATTTCAGGCCTAGCGCAGGGTTCCCAAATGTTGGTCACATGGGTCCTTTGGAAACTCTTATGGGATACAGACTAATTTCTTTAGCTATAAATGGGTTAAGGACATGGGCATGAGCCCTCGATCATGCGGGTGAAGGATCTGAAGGAGGCATCCTCCTTCCATAGGGTTTGAACTTTGAATTCCCCCAAGGGTAGATTTTAGAGACTGATGTGACTTAAAAATTCCAATAAATCTTTCCTCGACACTATTATAGGCTTACATCTTACAACTCTTTAACTGCTAAACTGTGTCAAGCATATGTCCATTTAAAAGCATGAATTTACAAAGAGATAATTCATATTTATAACTTAGCCATTCAAAACGGAACTTATTCCTATACATATGAATATATTCAATCACCATATCCATTTCATTACATAGAGTATGAAGATACTTATCAAGAAACCAGATTTTGTGAAGTGAATGCTGAAAGGGGTGCTTGTTTCCACCCAACCATAGGCACAACCACTCCTAACGGATTTACTGTTGGCCACCCCTGAGCTAGACCATGATGCTCTAAGAGAGACTCTTTCTTCTTACTCCACGACAGTTAGGGACAGAGGTTACTCTCCTCCTCCCACAGAAACTTAGAAAACAATTTTCTTTATACCAAGCAAGGAGGTCTACCCGAGTGCTTCCATGGTCACTCGCCAGCCTTGTTTATCATCTTGTAACAAAAACCTTGCCCCCAACTTCTTACGTCAAGAACAAGATTATTTCCCAGTTCTTTCTTGAACCAAAGAGATGCCAAAATCTCTTTTCTCTTCTTGAGATCACTCTTTTCCCACACTGCTCTCTTCATAGATCTCCTCTTTCTTTCCTTTCTCAACAAGGTTGCGTGGGTCTAAATCCCCAGCTCATGGTAGGGTCTGAAAGTATTACAGATGGGTACTCTGACCCACCTCCTCATTAACTCTTGAGGAGGAATCTTCCAACTACCACTCTGATTGGTAATTCATATATGGGTGAGAGGATTGTTCTTAGTCATTAAATCTAGTAAGGTACTGGTTTGGGGGGGGTCATCTCAACCATTTCTGGTTCCCCTCACCATCTCTCTCATAGAATCCATGGTTTATCTTGGTAAGCCCCCCTTTCAACAGTTATGCAACACTTATCCATTTTCTATTAATAACAGAAAATACATGCATTGACCTTTTATACAAAGGTTCATCAAATCAGACATTCACACACATTTTTTCTGCCATAGTCTCTTGGCCAGTTATAGCTATATTTATAGACTGGGGAAACATGAGTATTACAATCCCCTCTCCTTAAAGGAACACCGTCCTTGATTTTCTATCTGTCGATGTGCTCTGTATGTATATAAGTAAACAAAAATGGATATTCATGTCTCCTGGCATCCTCCATTTCCCATGTCGCCCCATCTAGGCCAAAGTGTTTCCACTGCACGTTGACCTGTGCAATGGTTCTTTTCCTAAGTCGGGTCTCCTTCCTGTCTATTATGCATTGAGGTTCTCACAGGAATTCTCCCTCTGGTTCCACTTGAATCACAGACCAGTCAATAATATGATTAGAATCATGTACATATTTGTTTAATAACGAAACATGGAAAACATCATGTGCCTTCACTGTGGGTGGGAGTGCTAGCCTATAGGCTACCGGTCCCACTCTATCCAAAATTTCAAAGGGTCCACAATACCGAGGTGCTAGTTTGGCAAAGGCTCCCTTCCTCAAAGAGCTTTTCCTGGGTCTAACTCAGAGATACACATGATCCCCTGCTTTGAATTCTCTAGGAGTTCTTTTTCTCTCTGCATAGCTCTTCTGTCTATCCTAGACTATTTTCATATTTTGTCTAATCTGAATTAATTGTTGTTCTATTTCCTTTAGCATGCCTGGCCTGATTGTGATTCTGTCCACTGGGTTATTCCAACTGATTGGAATATTGCATTGCCTTCCATAGAGGGCTTTAAAAGGGCTCATTTTTAACGACTCTTGATAGCCATTGTTGTAGGAAAACTATACCAGTGGTAGTTAGTCTTCCCACTTCTTAGGATGACGCATGACATTCATACTTAACATATACTCTATTACTTTGTTTACCCTCTCTATTTGTCCATCAGTTTGAGGGCGATAGGCTGTACTAAATAGCATTTTTGTTTCAAAACCAACAAACAAAGATTTCCAAAAGTTTGAAGTAAATTTTGTCTTTGTCGAATATAATTTCCTTAGGCATGCCATGCAGTCTAAATATCTATTTCATGAAAATAATGGAAATATATATTGCCTTGCAAGTTGACTTGATGAGAATGAAGTGAGCAGCCTCGCTTAGTTTGTCCACAACTACCGTGATGGCATCGTTCTTTTTGGTTGATTTTGGTAATCCTGTGATGAAATCCATGGAGATGGTTTCCCATTTCCATTCTGTAATTGGTAGAGGCTGCAACAACCCTATGGGTGGCAGTGCTCTACCTTAACTTGCTGACATTCTAGACACTTAGCTAAGTAATCAACTATATCATTTTTCATTCCAGGCCAATAAAATAGTCTCCTAGTGGCCGTGATCATTTTCTGATAACCAGGATGACCTGTATATGGTATTTTTTGTAGTTCATCCATTATGAACCTCTTCAAGTCATCACAATTCATAATATGCAATCTACCTTTGTAAGTTAGCAAGACATCATTAAACATCTGATAGCCTTCATACTTCAGCCCTGCGGGCTCTTTCTTTAGGTATGATGTCACGGTCTTGAAAAATGCATATGTTTCTTGTGCATCTTTGACCCTCTCTTTCATGTCTAATTCACGAGCTCTTACAATTGCCAAGTGAACCACTTTCATACTTCTACTAAGGGCATCAACCACCCTATTCTCCTTTCCTTTGATATGTTTGATTTCAAAATCAAACTCACTAAGGAGAGCCATCCACCTAGCTTGTCTGACATTGAGTTTTGGTTGGTCAAACAAATATCTCAACCCACTATGGTATGTCATGAACATAAATATTCTACCTAAGAGGGAATGCCTCCACATTTTTAAAGCATGAACTATGGCAGCGAATTCCACATCGTAGGTCACATAGTTGACTTCACGCTCATTCAATTTCCTAGATTCGTAGCAAATAACATGTCCTTCTTGCTTAAGGACTCCTCCGAGCCCTTCCTTGCAGACATCTATACACACAAGGAAGTCCTTGTTTGGGTCTGCAATCTTCAACACATGCGCATTGGTTAGAAGGTATTTTAGCTCTTGAATTCTTTCTTCACATTTTGATGTCCAAATGAATTTAACTCCCTTTTTCTAAAGGGAAGTGATTGGGAAACCAATCCTAGAAAATCCTTTTATGAACCTCCTATAGTACCCTGCTAGGCCCATAAATGATCTGATATCATATACGTCCTTTGGGGTAGGCCAATCCATAATGGCTTTGATCTTATCAGGATCAACTGCCACCCCTTCTTCATAAATTAAATGTACTTGGCTTTGTCAACGCCCACTGGTCTGGAGATCTGGATTGATGGAGGTTGACCAACGGATATGTCTTCAAGATGTTCAGTGGAGCAATAAGTTGAATGAGTAAGCAATAGACGGTCATATCCTTGTCAACAACATAAGTTGAATACATGGCGGCCACTCATGGAAGCAAAGAAGTGACATGGTTGCAAATGTTGTGTTCAAGAATTAGGTTTGAGCAAAGAGCTATGAAGGTAAGTTGCGACAATGAAAGAAAAATATTTCTGGCAAAGAACCCTGCTTATCATTCGAAGACTAAGCACATTGATGTACAATACCATTTACTAAGAGATATGGTGGAAAGTAACAATGTGCTATTGGAGAAAGTAGACACGTTGGAAAACATAATAGAAGTCTTGTTGACCAAGTCTGTGAGTGTTGTGAAGTTTTATTGGTGCAGAGAGGCAATGGGCATTATTGCCCTGGGTCTGTAAATGAAATTTTAGGAATCTCTTGTTTCAGAAAAGAAGACAACAAGTGGGAGAATATTGGGTTGTTATATTATTTGCAGTGAAATTCTAGTCGAGGTGAATCGACTGACGGTCGAAGTCGAGGTGGATTGATAACAAGTCGGAGGTCGAGGTGATTCGATCGGTTAAGTTTGAAGTTGAAGTTCGAGGTAGTTCGACGTGGTAAAGGCATCGACATCAAGTCGAAGAGGTCAACCAACAAGAGGTCGATAGGCGGACATGTGGCGACCGATGGAATATTGAATGAAGGTCTACTGGTATTCGAATGGTAATACGACTTGGAGTCGATTGTAAAAAAATCTTGAGATTTGCATGATTTGTAGCCAATGATCTGCATGGATCTATAACCGTTTTTGGGCACCAAGTATTTAGGGTTTTTCTTGTTATAAATCCTATAAAGAGGTGTGTTGAAAGACCATAAAGGCTAATATGAAAATATGAAAATGATTTGTAGGTTCTTGGTCATGTAGATGTAAGCCAGATTGGCTACAGGGTTGTTTTTGCATAAGAAAGAGGGTATGATGTCGATTGTGTCTTAGGTGTGGACCAAGGTTAGACATGTAACCTTTTATTTAGATTGAATAAGACAACAAGAGAGCAAAATGCTCAAGGAATGTTGGTTTTCCCGGTTTGGGTTTCCAGGGAAAAATCTTTGTGTAATGTGTGATTTCTTTGTCATTTACATTCTTGATTAAATTCTTCTTCTCCCCTGCTAAGTTTAGTGTGGAAGTGTCTCTCATTTCCTGAAAAATTTTACAAATCCAACCAAGGTTACTTAAATTTTAACATTTACTTATTCACCATTAATTTTTTTACATTTCACAATTTTCACGTGTGGTCGAGACTTGGCATGGAGATGAATGGAAAAAATCAGAGCTACCTTTTTAACATTTGCTTTTTATCTATTAAATTTTAACAATTAAGGGTGGTAGGGTGTAGTTTCCTGGCATATGACATGGCAAGGAGTGGAATTTTTTTTTTTATTTCATAGGAAAAAAAACCCAAAAATATCTCGACTCATGTGGTGTTGCATCAACTATTTATCATCATGATATCGATATAGATATTGATATCTTCGATATCTCTCACATTCAATTAGAGGGACTAGCCGACGATGGATGCGATCAAGACTATGAGGAAAAACTCCTTCACTTGGAATTCAGAAGATGTTCTGAAGTTTGGGGGTGTTTTCGGCTTACTAATCATGGAATCTTTGGAGAATATAAATCCTCTCTAGGGACGTGTTTAAGCTCCATAGAGAGACCAAGGATAAAAGTGTATCCTGCTTATCAACGAAAATTACATCCAAGGAGGAGATAAGACTCCTTTTTACCAAAGCATTGGCATAACGCTTGAATTTGAAGCCATACATGAGTTCAACGGTCTCATGTGGCCTCACAGAAACCAAAACTTCTAGTATGACATTTTCTTTGGATTTAGGGTTTGAAACCCTACACTAGTTTAGAGATCTCGTGTGGCTTGACTGAAACCAAAAATTTTGGTATGACAATTGCCTCAGATTCAGGGTTTCATTTTTAAGGTTTTAGGGTTTTTGTCTTTCTAATAACTTTTAAGGTTCTCAAGCTGGACATCACTCACCTATATATATATATATA
>ML815303.1:107890-131124 GCA_009831015.1 Picea engelmannii
TTTAAGGTTTTAGGGTTTTTGTCTTTTTTGTTCTTGTTGTAAAACTAAATAGACATCACTGATCAATTACTATATATATTTTAATCATGACAACCAAGTCATGTGAGATTATTCTGAGAGGATGAAGGAACATCTTGTGGATTTCATTTGTCCAATCAGTTCTCTATACATTAATCATGACAACCAAGTCATGTGAGAGTATTTTGAGAGGATGATGAGCGTCCACAAGATTATTGTGATTGCATTTGTCCCGTGATTGCATTTTTCAAGTCAGTTCTCTATGCATTGCCCCCTTCTCCTTTCTAACTTCTTGTAATTAGCTTTCCTAGAGACCATTAAAAATTATTTAACCTTTCTGCTTCTTTTCAAATTTATATGGGCTTTGCGCCTCGAGGTTCTTGTCTTACCATTGAGTATCCATTTGGCGACATGATCATGTGAATTAGGCAGAGAAGCACGATCTCAATCATCTCTTTTGATCAATTTGGATTGTATCACTTGATTAGAGAAAATAATTGTTCTCTTCATTATGATGAGAGAATGTTAGAAACACTAGCACAATATGCCATTAAACAATAACAATAAATATTGTTGTGGCCAATAAACAAACATTAAAAAAACATACATACCAAACTTTCAAAAACAACAATTTTCCATTGTAACAACGATGGATAGCCATTTTTCTTTTCATTAAGCACATTTAATCTATTTAACCTTGAACAATTTATGTTGTTAAAAAAATTAAGAAAAAGATAAATTTAAATTAAAATAAGAAAAATTTGAAAATTTTAATCATTGTTTACTTGAATTTTCATTAAGCAAATTTAATTTATTTAACCTTGAACAATTTATTTTGTTGAAAAAATTAAAATAAAGATAAAAATTAAAATAAAACAAATTTTAAAATATGAAAATTTTAATCATTGGTTGACTTGAATTTCAAGTTGAAAGTAGTTGATATATATCCATCAACGGATATCAACCCCTTCTTACATACTTAAATGTAAATGTGATATTATAGTCAAGATTGAATTCAAGGCTAAGATGTTCTAGAAGCTTAATAGATCGATGGTAATGAGTTCTAACATGAACTAAAATAATTTGTAGTTTATTAGCAGCATATTGAAACCTATGAATACCTTTTAGGAATAATCGTGTATCATAACCGAGTCACACCGTTATGTACCGAAATCCGTTGTAACGGTCTGGGATTCCTTTTGATACTATATTAACCTATTCCAATGAACACAAAAGCATGGGGGTGCTTTGTATTTGAAGCCTATCAATCCCTCCACCCTGCAAATAGTTACAGTTTTCTGCAAGGAAAAACCATGGCAAACACCGAAAACAAGACTTCACAGTTTATTGAAATCACAGGCCTCACAAAGACTGAGGCGGTGCAGTTTTTGGAGGTGGATAATCTATTCTCTCTTGTTAAATATAATGTAACCTCAACAGTCTGACTGTACACTGCCAGTTGTCCTGGCCAGTTGTACTATCATTTCTTGATGTTCTTGATTTGCTTGAGCCTATTTAGCTCAGCTATTTTCCCTTTTCTAAGGGTACTCTTTTCCTAATATACCTAATATACTAAACACTATTTCTGCTTTGCTCTTTCTCTATATTCTTTGCTTCTCATTTTATCATGGTATCAGAGCTTCAGACGTAAGCCTCTTCACACAGTTTGGAGAGAAGCCCGATCCTAAGAAGCGCAGAGCTTAAACTGTCAATGAGATCATGTGACATAGTTTCTTCACAAAGCTTAGAGAGCAGTCCGTCAGTCCGCTCAAAATATCGTTGCAGACAGAAAGTGTGAGGAAGCAGAAATTGCAGAAGGAAAAAACAATAAAGAATTGCGAACATTTAAAGATTCGTGAAAGATTCATGAAGAAGAGTTTCAAAGGGTAGAAACAATTAAAGATACGTGAGTTCTTTAAATAATTCGTGAAAGATTCACGAATTTCCTTCTTCAGGAGAAACTCTTTGTAGAAGCAGCAAAGAACATGCTAAAGAAGAAAAGGAAAAGCAGAAGTAGCCAAAAGATCATCCCTACAAACAGATCTGAGACATCAATCGAGTTCAGAAAGGACGAGGAGCACGCAGAAAAGGCAAAAGATTTCCAGCCGTGATATTTAGCGCAGACAACCGATAGTTGTCGGATCCGAGAGAAAGTGAACGAGGCTTAGTCCCCTGGAGCGCACAAGAGAAAAGCCGACTTGCGAAGTCACGAAATCTCAAAATCGTTGGGATCGTCCATCAAGGAGGACACGTGGTGAGATCTTGGCATTGCGCTGACTCGCAGGGAGTAAAGGTCAGAGAACACTATGGTGAGAATTCACGAATCGCATAATCACGACTCGATCTGAGCTGTTGGATCAAGAAAGATCGTGAGCCATCGATCTGACGCTATTGAGAAATTGGAAATCGAGAGTTGGACGAGCAGAAGAGACTGCACTCCATACCCCGATATGTGAAATCTTGAAATCACGAAATCACTTCAACCGTTGGATCTGGAGTGACAAGTGGCGAAGATTGGGAAGCCATCGACGTTTTTGGCACTGGGAGAGCGAAGGTGAATACTGGGGAATGAAGATTTCGTGAGAGAATCAAGACCATCCATCTCAGAGGACAGGTGGCAGCAGATCCAAGCGCCATCAAAATTTCAACATTTTGGAGTTCGAGGTTTGGAGAACATCGTGACGAGAGTTCAAGAGTCGCAAAATACCGATTCACGAAATCCCGAAAGGATCTGGACTGTCAAATAATAGGAGGATCTTGACCGTCAAATAATAGGAGGATCTGGACCGCCGATGCAAGCGCCATCACGATTTTGGTTATCGGGAAATCAGAGGCAAGAGTCTCATGAACTCGCGATACGCGAAATTCCGAAATAATCTGAGTCGTTGATCGAGTATAGATCTGGACCGTTAGATCTCCAATTGTGGAGGATCGTAGATCATTGATCACGATATTCCAAATAAAATGTGGTCGTTGATCTCAAATCAACGAGGATCGTTGATCCTTGAAGCAATTTCGCATTTCGACTATTTGAAGGAACAACTACCTTCAGTGTCGAAAACGTGAAGTCTCGAAACGTGAAAGCCCGTAGCGCCTGGTTTTTCCGCCCACGGTCATATGAGAAGCTAAACCTTCTTTGGCTCTCGAGTAAACTCAGAAAGCCCTATTTCGCCATTAGAGGGGCTACAGTTGCTGGATTGTTACAGTTGCTAAAGAACATAGCTCAGAGCTATGAGTCAACAGATCTTGCACTCGGATAAGTCAAGTCCAGCCAGGTCGAAGCTAAAGAAGTGGTCTACCCCATGTTTTTCGGTCCGAAGTCACTCAAAGAACTTCAAAGACCTAGTTTTACGCGCAGGAAACAGGTAAACACAAAATTTTCTAACATTTTTTTTCTATTGTGTTAAATTCCTTAAACATGGCCACGTCTAGCAATTTAGGACCAACTCAAGGTCCGATTGTTCTTAGAAAGAATTATGAGTTTTGGTCTCTTCGAATGAGATCCTTCTTGCAAGCACAAGAGTGTTGGGATCCAATGGATCTTGGATATGTTGAAACAGATCCAGCAGACCTTGCCGCCATGACAAACCAACAGAGAACTGCTTAGGCAACATAGAGGAACAGAGAGAATAAAGCCAAATTCTAAATTCTAAATTCAGTGGATGACTTGATTTTCTCAAAAATCACAGGCGTTGTTACTTCAACATAGGCCCGGGACATCCTTAAATCAACCTACCAAGAAAATGACAGGGTCAAAACAGTCAAACTACAGACCTTGAGGATGCAATTCGAGACTTTAAGCATGACAAAGTCTGAAAATGTTGATCAATTTATGACCAGAGTCATGGGAATCGTAAACTAGATCAGATCGACTGGTGAAGCCATCCCTGATCAACGCATTGTTGAGAAAGTCCTCAGAAGTTTACCAAAGAAATTTGAAATGGTCGTTACAATAATCCTTGAATCCAAGGATCTGTCACATTTGTCAACAGATGAATTAATGGGCTCTCTATTGACACATGAGACCAGACTGCATCTCAAAGATGAGTCAATCGCCAATGCCTTCAAAACTCAATTATCCTTCATCAGAGGAAGAGGAAGAGGTCACCAAGGACGAGGGAGCATTATAAGTAACCAACACTCAAGTGGAGGTAATAGAAAACAGAACCAGAATCAAAATTTCCAAGGTCACAGACAACAACACCAGAATCAGAATTTCCAGCCTCAAAGAGGCAGAGGGAGAAGATCAAATAACAAATCAAGCATACAATGCTATTACTGCAAAAAGTATGGGCAATATGAATCTAAATGCAGGAAGAAGTAAGCAGATCAACTCTCAGGCAAAGCACATGTCTCAAATCATACAGGAGAAACCTCAGAAGGTATGTTTCTCTCATGTCACAAGACTAAAGAACAACCTAAAGATCTCTGGTTGTTGGACAGTGGATGCAACAATCACATGATAGGTAACAAAGATTTACTTTCATGCATTGATTCTTCAATTTCATCTGATATTACACTTGGAAATGATTCTTTAATCAAAGTTCAAGGAAAAGGAACTGTACCTATTCTTACTAAGCAAAATGTAAAGAAAGACATAAACAATGTCTATCATGTTCCAGATCTGAAACATAATCTGCTAAGTGTAGGACAACTCATTGAACATGGATATAAGGTACTTTTTGAGGGATCATCTTGCAAGATATATGATAAAACCCCCAATAGAAAATTGATTTATGAAATCCACATGACTCAGAATAGGATGTTTCCCCTGACCCTCAGAACTGCAAATTTGATCCAAACATATGCACAAAGTGCATCCACCCCCAATGAAACTATGGTTTGAAATACAAGATTTGGACATCTACCCTTTCAGAGTCTAAGTCTTCTATAGAGGCACTCCATGGTCAAAGGTCTCCCTATCTTCAAAGAGAAAAATCCTCCATGTGAGTCTTGCATACTTGGAAAACATAAGAGAACTAGTTTTCCACAGTCCTCCACTCAAGCCAAACAACATCTCGAACTTGTTCACACTGACCTATGTGGACCAATGCAAACAGAGTCAATAGGTGGCAGTTTTTATTTTCTAACGTTTATTGATGACTTTAGCAGGAAAATATGGATCTATTTTCTCAGACACAAGTCTGAAACTTTTGTAAAATTCAAAGAATTAAAAGCAGAAGCTGAAAAATAGAGTGGAAAATATATAAAATCTCTCAGGTCCGATGGAGGAGGAGAATACAACTCCAACAAATTTACAAATTTATGCAAATCACAAGGCATTATCATGCAAACTACAGCCAGGTATACTCCACAACATAATGGAGTGGCTGAAATGAAAAACCAGACAATAATGAACATGGCAAGAAGCCTACTCAAAGAGAAATGTTTGTCAAATACTTTTTGGGCTGAAGCAGTAGCATGCTCAGCTTATCTCTTGAATAGATCTCAAACCACCAATCTAAAGATGAAAGTCCCTCAAGAAGCATGGAGTGGGACAAAGCTCATTTAAGGACATTCGGATGCATAGCATATGCTCACATACCTTCCGAATTAAGGAAGAAACTAGATGATAGAAGTGAGAAATGTATCTTTACTAGATATAGTGAAACATCTAAAGCTTACAGGCTTTACAATCCAATCTCAAAGAAACTAATTCTCAACAAAGATGTAAAATTTCTGGAAAATCAACTCTAGAACAAATCTGAAAATCAGCAAATGGACAGTCAAAATCCATTGTTGCCCAGTGCTGAAAACGTAGAAAATTCAGGACAACTAATACTTCAACCTACTCTTCCAAGATTGTAGGTATAAGGACAACCTGAAAATTCTCAGGATAACTCAACTTCAAGAAGAGACTCATCCTATGAACTTCAAAATCAGAGAACTTGAAGTTTGAGAGAAATCCATCAGTAGTTGGATGACATTGAACATTACAATCTTTTTGCATTAATGTCATGTCAACCTACATCTTTTAAAGAAGTAGCTAAGGAGCCACATTGGTTTCAAGCCATGAACCAAGAGATTGATTCCATTGAGAAGAACAAGACATGGGATCTTATTGATTTGCCTAGACACAAGAAGAGTATTGATGTCAAGTGGGTTTACAAAACTAAACTCAATGAAAAAGGGTAGATTGAAAAATAGAAGGAAAGACTTGTTGCCAAAGGATTCTCACAACAACCAGGTACTGATTAAGGTGAAACTTTTGTCCCAGTAGTAAGATTAGACACTGTAAGGACTCTATTGGCCATAACATCCTAACACAAATGACAAGTATACCAGATGGATGTCAAGTCAGCTTTCCTGAATGGTTTCTTAGAAGAAGAAGTTTATGTCGATCAACCACCTGGATTTGAAGTCCAAGAGCAGCCAACCAAAGTATATCGGTTGAAGAAAGCCTTGTATGGCTTAAAGCAAGCTCCAAGAGCTTGGTACAACAGAATTGACACTTACCTGATCAAAAGTGGTTTTAGCAGAAGCCAAAATGAGCCAACTCTTTACATCAAAACAGATCAGCACGGTAAAATTTTGATTGTATGTTTATATGTTGATGACATAATATATACTGGAAATCTTGAGTTAACCAGTTTTAAACATGCCATGCAATCTGAGTTTGAGATGATAGATCTTGGCATAATGAAATATTTTTTGGGGATTGTGGTTGATCAATCAACCAAAGGAATTTTTGTCTGTCAGAAAAAGTATGCAGCAGACATCATCAAAATATTTCGCATGAAAGAATGCAATCCAACAGAAACCCCTATACCCCTAGGCACAAGATTGAGCAAGAAAGATGAAGGCCCTACAATGGACCCTACCCTGTACAAAAGTTTAGTAGGCAATTTGTTGTATCTTACAACTAGTCCTGATATTATGTATGCAGCCAACCTTGTTTCCAGATACATGGAATCCCCCAAAGATTCTCATTGGAAGATGGCAAAATTGATTCTGAGATATGTTGCAGGAACTCTCAATTTTGGCTTATGGTACACTCAATCTGATGATAATCGTCTCTCTAGTTACACAGATAGTGATTTTGTAGGAAGCCTAGATGACAGGAAAAGCACCTCAGGACATGTTTTTCACCTGGGCATGAACCTGATTTCATGGGCATCAAAGAAGCAACCAATTGTATCAATATCTTTTGCAGAGGCAAAGTATGTCGCTGCTACCTCAGCTTCCTGTCAAGCTGTGTTGCTGAGAAGAATATTGAAAGATATGTCACATACAGAAAATGATCCAATTCCTATCTTCTATGACAACACCTCAGCAATTTCTCTATTCAAAAATCATGTTTTTCACAAGAAAAACAAACACATTGACACTCGTTTTCACTTTATCCGCGAGCTAGTCAATAATGGTGACATAGCACTTCAATTCTATGGCTCTCGAGATCAGCTCGCAAATATCTTCACAAAGCCACTGGGAAAATCTATTTTTGATTTTCAGAGACAACACTCTGGCATCATCAGTGCTGATGTTTGTAACTATTGAGTTTAAGAGGGAGTGTTAAATATAATGTAACCTCAACAGTTTCACTGTACACTGCCAGCTGTACTATCATTTCTTGATGTTCTTGATTTGCTTGAGGCTATTTAGCTGAGCTATTTTCCCTTTTCTCAGGGTTCTCTTTTCCTAATATACCTAATATACTGAATACTATTTCTGCTCTACTCTCTCTCTGTATTCTCTGCTTCTCATTTTATCATCTCTCTTGTTCATTTTTTGCCAAAGGTTTTGGATGATAATTTTACTTGTTTTCTTCGGCGTCTATCTTGTCAATGTCTGTCTACTTCTGATGGATGCACTTCTAAGATTTATTGTTCAGGAGAGTTAATATGATGAATAAACATGATGGCTGCACTTCTAAGTTTTATTGTTCAGGAGAGTTAATATGATGAATAAACATGATTGGATTTCCAATCTTTGCAGGCAACAGATTGGGTAGTTGACGAGGCATTACAACTTTTCTTCACTGTTGGTCGCGATGGTCTTAGGTCATATAAATTCCATTTCCTTCTTCTATTTATAATAATAATTCAGTATTGTATATGATCTTATTGTATATATGATTTTTCAATCTGTATTGTACATGATTTTTCCCGTTGTGTTCGTTTGTTTTCATGTAACTGTAAGCAAGGAATACGGACACTAACCACGAACCTTGAGTTGTTCCATTTTAACATAAGATTTATTGAGTAGTTCTAATATTGGTGTAGTCTAATAAAAATATACATTGAAAAACTTTTTATTCAGACTTTATAAAGATTTGATTGCAATGCAGGGATGCATTACCACCGCAAAATCCAGGGCGTTCTTTTGCGTCTGACTACAATGCATATCTTCGTGAGTCTGCTTACAGGGCAATATACCGTGACCACCTTCGTCAGTCTGCTCTCCGGGATGATATTGCTGGTGTAGGTCCTGAAACTGCCCCCCCCACAAGGTATATGATCAAAATTTCATCTTCCGAAATTTTTATGGTTATTGAGTTTACACTGATAAATTTATTAGGCCAAAATAGTATTGAATAGGTTTAATGGTTAAGAACATGTGTTTCCTCCTAAGAGGTCATATGTTCAAATCCAGAGAGAATAGTTGGGCGGAGGGGGTCTCCTGCACTTGCTGGTGTAGGTCTTGAAACTTCCCTCCGACAAGATATATGATAGAAACTTCATCTTCCTAAAGGTCTATGATTATTGAGTTTACATTGATATTGGCATGAATTTATTAGTCCAAAATACTATTGAGTAGGCCTAATGGTTAAAAATATGTGTTTCCTCCTAGGAGGTCACATGTGTTTCAAATCCAGGGTAGAGAGGGATAGTGTCCTTACACTGGGCTAAGGGGTCGGTCTCATACACTTGCTGGTGTAGGTCCTGAAACTTCCCTCCTACAAGATATATGATAGAAACTTCTTCCTAGGCCTAATGGTTAAGAATATGTGTTTCTTCCTAAGAGGTCACATGTATTTCAAATCCAGAAGGGTAGAGAGGAATAGGGTATGTATACCTCCTTACACTGAGCGAAGGGGTCTCATACAACAATTTCGTATCTGAAACTTTAAAAATAGATTATTATTATTATTCTGATAATTTCACACATATCACTTTATATTACGTGTGGGTTTTACACCTCGATAATTTCAAATGTATATCACTGTAGCCCTGGCAACACGGGACTCTCTCGTAATGAATACGCTTATGAGGAACCAGTCACTCCTGAGGGCCAAGTTCGGCCAGGCCGAGCTCGCTTTCCAGGTCATTCTACGCGAGCGGAACTGTCACGGTATCTTAAACAAAATCACCAATAGCTTCTTCAATGATATATTAAACTCTGTATAGATGATGCGATTTTCATTTTCAATTTCATTTTTACTTGTATTTTGATGGCAGGGAACGCGCTCAAACCATAGCACCACCTTTTCATTTATTGTCTTTCGGTAGCTTTGAAGCGGTATTTTCCTTTTCCATATTGTTTTCGTCATAATTCGAGTCCTCTGTTTTGTCTGTATTGATTAAGGCCTCAAAGTCCAATTTCGGAATTATCAATGACGCTGCCACGCAAAGCAAAGGAAAGTGGATATTGGCAAATGTCCAAACAGATGAGTCAGAGTCTCACGAGGTTGTAGATCTTAAAAACATCACAAATCAGAAATATCAATGTGCAATACTTTTAATTTTATAAAATTTTTGCAAGGAACAATGATAAGGTTTTGTTAAAGAAGTAAACACAGGCAAAGAACTAGATCATTTTCTTCTAAGATGAAGAGGACTGTCCTATTCTACTAAGGTTATCTCTACTGAATTTTGTAATTGAATTGTCTTCTTGCAGCTTAACAACGTTTGGAGAAATTCTGAAATTCAAGATATAATCCAGAAACATTTTATTTTCTGGCAGGTCAGATGTTTTTCCTTTTTATTTATCTACATAGTTTTATGGCCTCTTAAATATACGACATAGAAACGATAATTTTTTTCATACAATTTCCCGTAGATTTTATCAGATCCTTCTGGAATGGTATTGCAGATTTATGATGATTATGAGGAAGGACAGAAGATAAACCACTGGTACAAAATCGACAAGAAGCCTGCTGTTCTTGTTGTAGATCCCCAYAMAGGATATAAAATGGATCATGTAGAARGCACTGTTGATACCCAACAATTGATCGAGGTTTGTTGTTTTACTGTCTTGATTGKTTTTGATATGCATAGTTTTATGTCTGTTGATCTGTCRCAGATAATACTYTTACATTTAWCATAGTCYTCTCMAKATTATATTTTATCATCTTTAAAAACAGTTACTTCAAAGACAATATGATTTACTGTTAGTTCCACTGGTAATCTTCTCAGATTTTGCGTCCCTACACGGAGAAGGCGCCCGTRGCTGAATCCAGCAAGTATTTSGAASATAGYAAAAATTCTTCTGTTGTGCCTCGAGAAGTTGKGAGGAWCGAATATCCAGCTTTGCCACGAGAGCCTGCTAGAGGCACGCCTGGAGTTGTCAACATCGCAATTCGTTTACCTTATGGGAGCAGGATTCAGAGACAATTCCTTGCTAGAGACCCCATTCAGGTTTTGATATTTTTTTTGGGCGTATGTTTCCATGGTCTCGTGTTTTTGTTGTCTTGCATTATTTGTGTGCTAATTTCGTCCTTGTACATCGTTGAATATTGCAGGTACTTTGGTCTTTCGCTGCCACTGAAATTCCAGAAGACAAAGATTTTGTGCTCGTCTCTCCTACACGGGGATTGTTACAAAGATAGTTTGTAAGTATGATATTGAAACGGCATTTTGTCAAATTCTTTTAGGCGGGAAAAAACCAGAAGACAATGGAGGGTGTCCTCGTAAGAGAACCGTCGAGGATTGAGGGATATTTGCACCCTAATGGAACAAGGCTTCGAAGATTTGGAGTCTTTCCCCTGGTGGACCATGAACACGCTTAGATTTTTTATTATTATTGTTTTTCTCCGCTATAGTTTAGTTATTTTTTCTCTGTGTTCGGTTTCCATCCTTACTTAACTATTTGGTAAGTTAAACCTCTCATTATGAAAGTCTTCTTTCAGGAAAGTAGAGAATACATTACACTCGAGAGTTCTACTTCAAAACTTACAAAGCAAGAAGAAGCATAACAAAATGAGAGAAATACAAATTCAGAAATACGAGTCAACGCTGATCCAATGAAGCAGTCCTGCTATGGAGCCTATGGAGCGGAAGATAAGGTCTGTAAGATAAGGTTTGTTAGAAAATTTTAATGGACTGATGTGAACTCTCCACTCCTCCATCTGAGCTGAAGTAGTTTAATCTTCCCTTTGGTGCCGAGAGCGTTTGTTTGGATAATTTGTCTGCTTCCTCGTTTGATTCCCTGTAGATATGTTGATAGCAGATTCTTTGAAATGATGATGCCAAGCTGCCAGCTGACGAGTACGTCGCTTCGTTCTATATTGACCGACTGGAGATTGTATTTTTGATTCAGCCAATCCATGACTACTTTGGAGTCTCCAAAAATTTGAATATGTCGAATATTTAGAATTTTAGCCAAGGTGAAAGTAGCCCAAGCTCCGACTAATTCGGCTTTTGTATTCGAACTTGTTCCACAATTGAAAAACCATATGATATCCGGACCAAATGTTCTTTTCAGTGATCCCCCTGCCCCACAGAGTGATCCGCCTGCTGAGGAAGCCCCATCAAAGAAGGCCATGGTGTATCCAGGTAATCGAAAAATCGGAGATTGCCTAGAAGGTAGAAAGTTTATAGCTGAAGGAAATTTAGTGAGCAGACATAGTGTTTGATGGACAACCGAATTGATTGTTGGTGGCTTCCCTTCGAACAGGGATTTGTTTCGTTCTAGCCATAGGTACCAACACAACAAGACAGGGAGTTTTTTTGGAGCATCTTTTATGCATGTCCAAGACTCCATACAATCATTTAAACTGTGACCGCTCCATGAAAAGTTTAATTTTAGAATCGTAAGAATCTTTGCCCAGGCTACCTGCGTGAAGGAACAATTTATGAATAAGTGTGTATTATCATCGGTGGCTACTCTGCACAGTGGGCATATTCCAGGACCCATCCACCCCTTCCTTTGTAATGTGTCCCAAGTTAGAATTTTTAACTCGACGACCAACCAAAAAAATAGGAGAATTTTTAACTGAATTCTCCATTTCCAGAAATTAGCCTTCCAACTGTTCCTCATTGGTAATTGTTGTGTAAATAGGATGGCTTTGTAGCAGTTTTGTACAGTGAGAGAACCAGTTGAATCTCCACCGATCCAAAGTAATTGATCTACCGTGCCTTCCTGAAGAGTAATGCCAGCTTGACTAAGATCCGAAGTAAAGTTGTTCCAATCACTTGCAAGAGTGTCCAATAGACCCAGCTCATCGTTGTTTCTCCAAATCGTAGAAAAAGAGAACGGATCAGTTGCTCGTGAAGCATGTGCCAATGTAGATATGTTCTTTGCCTTTAATGTGGTTAGTAGCTCAGCAGAGAGGAGTGAACTTTCACCAATTCCCAAAATCTTATCACGACCAATAGCAATAAGTGAGCCGGCTCCAGGACAACAGGGGAGCCAGTGAAGAATGATTGGGAGAGCTCGAATGAGGCTAGACCAGATTTTCGAAGGAGAAGTGCAATCGTGGGAAGGCTATTTAAGCCAGTTGATAAGTGTAGTATTTTTCAGGTATTTGTTGTTGACAACCTTCTGCCAGAGACTTGTTTGATTTAAAACCCTCCATAGAGTTGAAGAATTTAGTGCCAGATTGAAGATGTTGAGATTATGAAAGCCCCAACCCTCGATATTTTACGGCCGAGAAAGGACCTCCCATCGACAAAGGTGTAGATGCTGAGTATCCGAATGACCAGACTAGAGAAAATGAAACATCAATTTTCTGATTTTATTTAAAATGATCATGGGTCAGGCTTCGAGGGACATCCAATAGACTGATTGTCCTTCCAGAACAATTTTAACCAAAATGTATCTTCCCCCCAGTGAAAGCCATCTGTTGCACCATAAATTTATCCTGTTTGTGACTCTATTAACCAACCAGTTCCAATATGTTGCACGAGGAGTGCCTGTCTTCAAAAAGTAACCCAAGTTGCGAAAGCCTTGTGAGAGATTAGTAAAGGAGTAAGGTAGAAAGGTTTTGAAGGATAACAGGTCAAGGTCTGATAGTCCTTCGAAATGGACAGTGGATTTGGTTAAATTCACTGAAAGCCCCGTCACTTTGCAGAAAAAACTGATAAGGTTGTCGATCACTTGCCATTCTGCCAAGCTGGCTTTTGATAAGATAAGGATATCATCCACAAAAAGGAGATGGAGGATATTGGTTAGTCTGGCAACTTTAATCCCTGATATTTGGCCTTCTGCAAAACTATGCTTCAGTAAAAGAATGAGCCCTTCCATCACCAAGATGAAGAGAAGTGGGGATAATGGGCAGCCCTGTCTGACTCCCCTTCCACGTCTGAAGAATTCAATAGCTTCTCCATTGATTAGAACAACGAAAGTAGACGAAGTGACACAAGACATAATCCAATTTGTCAAATGAAGCCCCAGTCCAACCTTCTGGAGGATCATTCTAAGAAGGTCCCAGTCAATGCAATCGAAATCTTTCCTTAAATCCAGTTTAAGGATCAGTGCTTTTAGCTTGTTTTTTTTTTTGTTGTGTAAAGTCTCGTGGGCTATACTGATTGTGTCCTGAATATGTCTGCCTTTGAGGAAACCCATCTGTTCATGAGAGATAGCAGCAAAGAGAAAAGTTTTGATTCGATTCGCTATAATTTTTGAAATAATTTTATAGCATAAATTGCAAAGGGAGATAGGACGAAAGTCCTCGAAAGAAGTAGGTTTATTCGCCTTAGGGATCAATGTGAGAAAGGTTGAATTTAGACCTCCTGTAATAGAGTCCAATAATCTAGAGTCTTCGACCATCGCTAGTAGATCCTCTCCGACTAGATAAAAAAAAAAGGTGAAGAATTATGCGGTCCACCCATTTGGACCCAGACTTTTTTCCTTCTTGAAATGAAAGAGCACGGCTTTCATCTCTTCCATAGTAACCGTTCTGAATAAAACTCTGGAGTTTTCTTCATCAATCATCTGTGGAAAGTGTTCGATCAATGTATATTGCTCAGTCGTATTGTGGCAGATTGACTCTTTGTATAAATTTTTGTAATATGTAACAACTTCTTTCTTTAATAAGGAATCCTCATTGACTGGGCTTCCATCTGCTCCCTTCATGTCCCAAATGAATTTTTTGACTCAGTTATGTGAAGCGAAGTTATGGAAAATTTTGTATTGGAGTCGCCACTGGCTAACCAGGTAGCTCTGCTACGTAATCTCCATTTATTTTCTTCCTGTAGAAGCAGTGTGTTTCTTTCCACTTCAAGCCGCCTCAGTGAAGACTCAACCACTTTGTTCAAGGTGTCACTTGTCAACAAATTTATAAATACTTTTATATCAGCATCCAGCTCTGTTAATCTGGCTTTGTTTCTTTTGTTTTTTCCTTATACCAGATCTTTGTTTGAAGTTTAAGTGTATGTAATTTCCAAATGATTCTTCGCTGCGCATTGCCTTTAGAAACGAAACCTGGATCATTCCAAAATTTTTCAACCAAATCCACAAACGTTGTATCTTCTAGCCAATGGGCGTTGAATTTGAACAGATAGTTTTTGAAAACAGGTTTTAAATCTAATTGGAGGCAGATGGGTGCATGGTCGGAGAAAAGTGGGAATTTGACCCATGTCCTGTAGAAGCCGACCTCTGTTAAAAGTTCTTCAACAACCAACACTCTGTCCAGCCGTCTAGCAATTGAATTTTGTCCTGTACGCCCGTTTCTCCAAGTCGGCATCAGTTTAGGAGGCTTAATGTCAATGAGATTTTTGGAGGAGAAAAGGTCTCTATAAAAGTCATCTATACCAGCATGTGCCCCTCTATATCCAGAGAAATGAAATGCCCTAAAGCATTTCCTATTGCCTTGAATGCCCCTTCATTCTAGAATTGTATTGGCAGTCCTGGTAGGAGTACCCAGAGATGTTTGTGCTGGAAATGTTCAGTTAATGGGTCAAAAGACACTCTCCCTTTTTAGCATGAGACTACTCCTACCTAGAAATCAAAACTTGTTTAGTAGAAGAGAGACATCCTCTGGTGAGTTGCAGACGAAGCCGAGCCAACCTTTTGTAAGTGGGAGAATCTGAGGTGCATATCCAAGGATAGGGACCCAGTTCTGAAGAACCCAATCTACAATGGATTGGTCTGCTAGATAGGAGTAAGCTAGTCGGCCAACCATTCCACAAATTTCCAAATCACAAGTTTCTTCAAGTCCAATATTGTCACCTAATACCATCTTCCTAACTCTTTTATTTGGTTTCGAGACTCTTTTCAGAATTCCAGTCTGACTTGTTTTTGGAGGAGAGTGGTATTTTCTGTCAAAGGATGTATTCTGCGTGACACCCTTTCTAAGGTGTGAGTCCTGAAATGGATGTCTAGAGTTCTGTGAGTGATGAGTTGGTAAGGTGGCTGCTGGAAGGTTTGTGAGTAATGAAGGTGGAGGGGCGAGGTCTGAACGAGGACCTATGAAGACAGTAGGAGCGTCAGTAGGAGAGGATAGTGTGGCTGTCAGTTGAGAGGAGAGGGAAGTTACTGTCGTGTCTTCCTTTTGAAATACTCCTGCCTTGGACCACTCAGCTTCATCTAACGGGTCCATTAGTGAGTTGATTTCTTCAAGGATTTCATTGTTCATCCCAAAGTCCATGAGTGCAAAAGCAATGATTAAACCTCCGTAGAATACTCGAATACACCTTCCAAACACAAGCTCAGGACTAGAAAAGGTGGAATCGCCAAGGCTTCAGAGAATGAGAGGTTGATCCACCCAAGGAATCGAAAAAGGAAGTGAAGGTCCACTAAGAAGGGAACAGAACCCCATGAAGTGGAGAAAGTAATAACCCCAAATAAAATAGACAATGGTTGTGAGAAGACCGACAGTAACTAGAAGACAAAAGGAAAACTGTCTGTGGCATTAGAAGTGGGTCGGTTACAGTGCGACTAAAGACTAAGGTTTAGTAGTACAAGACTGGAGCAGACCAAACAAACATAGAAGGCAACTCCTAAAAAGTCTGGTCTGGTGAGGCCACTTGAGGAACCTGATTCACTGACCAACACCGAAATTGAAGGAGAAAAAGGAAAAAGGAGAAAAGTACTCCTTGATACCACCTTAAAAACCATTCACAGAAGTATTCAAACCTCTTCCATTAGTGAACCTTCCTCTAGTGACTAGTACCAGTAGTTCACTCTTCCAATGTTACGGATTCTCCTGGATCAGAAAACTAAAAAAAACCGATGGTAGTCGACTTTCCCACCAGAAGTAAATTCAAAAAAATTTTCCATTGCAAGTTCCTCCCGAGAAACCTTACCTAACCTTTAATTAATTCCAAGACTTCACTGTATCAATTTACTAACCCTCTGGGGACCATAAGTGCGGTTTTCTCGGGGTTGGGATAGTGCTTTCCAGGTGGCTAAGGTATTGATTTTTCTCCATAGTTACCAAAAATATGTTATCCTCCTTGGTTTTCAGGGTGGGTCCTCAGCCTTTGATCAAAGCATTTGTGTTTAGTGGAGTCCAAGTGGAGGATTATGGCACTTAGCCATTTAGAAAGAATTAATGCCGAGGTAAATGAGTTATTAAGTGAGCCAACAAAAGCACTCTGGCAAGTGGCAGATGAGAGACAACAGGGATATACGGGTGGGGATAATACACTCTTTCATTTTCCTGGTCCCGAAAAACACTCTGGAATTGTAGAAAAGCCATTTTCTCAGAGTAAAGGTCCCCCATTAGATTAAGGCTATGAACCCTCTATGGAAATAATGTTAAAGCCCTGCGCGAAGTTCACATAGGATGGTAGAATTATCCCGTTAGTCTCTTCACAGTGTAGAGTAGAACTTAATAACACCTTGGGGATCCTGAGTACTAAACGAAAAGGTAAGGCCACTTTTTGGAAGGGTCACAAACAGTGTACAACAAAGAAGTCATACAGGAAAATGGTCCTAGGATCCGACATTGGACTAGAAGATACCTGTCGGATGGCACTTTGTGGTATAGTAGGCAGATTTGATTATAACAATATGAACGCAGAGAAGTTAACCAGTTGGATAGAATGCATTCCTAGGATCCAACATTGGACTAGAAGATACCTGCCAGATGGCACTTTGTGATATAGTAGGCATATTTTCTTATAACAATATGAATGCGGAGAAGTTAACCAGTTGGATAGAACACATTTGGTTACCTGTACTAGGCTATATTCCGGAGACCTATTTTTTGACAAAAGGATGGTTAGTCTTTCTTTGCAATAGCCCTGAAGATGTGAATACTCTACTAGATGGATTTTGGGTAAACGACATGAATATTCTCATGCTTAAACGCTAGAGGATAGTGTTTAACCCGGAAACAAAATAATTTTCATTAAGGCACTTCTGGGTTTTGTTACCAAGGCTTCCACTATTTATGTTGAATGAAGGAGCACTTTTGACAATTGCCAATTCACTTGTAGACAGAGGAGTACTTACTACTTCTGCTAGGAAAGTTGGCAAGTACTGGTTGAGATCGATATTCATCAGGCACTGCCGGAAACTCTAGATGTTGAATGGCGTGGGAAACATTTTCTCTAGAATTTAGACTATCTCAGCATTTCGTTCTGCTGCAGTATATGTAGAAGTACAAAACATCTCAGGAGGGACTGTAAAGGATTTGAACTTGAGGATATTCTATAGGAGGAGACTGAACCTGACTACTGTGAGCCAGATTTTTCCATGGAGATGGTATTTTACGGTTTGGGTGAGACACTTGTAGATAATCTTGCATTTTCCCCACTGGACAACAGTGACTCTGTCTCGGGTAAGTTACATACTTTCTGCCCAGTTTTTTTTAATTCTTTGACTGTTTGGGAAAGAGAGTTTCTTAATTCTTCCGAGAGTTTAAAGAAGCTGAACACAAATATCTTCCCTCATCCTTCTATAGTCAAAGAAACTTTAGGTTGTCCTGGTGTTACTATTGGTTGTCCAGTTTCCTCTACATTACAATCACTAGGTGGGTCGGGATTGGATACGATGATATCTTCTAATAGATAGACCTTGACAACTGAATTGACTCCGAGCAAAATTCCTTCACTTGAACTTTCCCCTCAGTTGGATGAAAACTGTTTACAGCAGTTGAATCCTGCAGTGTTAAGTTTTTTGACAGATCTACCTGTCTATAGAGAATCTGATGAAGGTGATTCTACTTTGCCTCTAGTACTAGATTCCCTTATTCCTTTCATCTATGATAAGGAATCTACTGTGCAACTACCTGTGTTTCAGGGAAAATCAATTTATAGGAGTGACACTGGGAGTGGGGAAGCCGGTTGTTCAAATTCAACTGATGTAAAGGCCGGAAAGGAATATGCTTGGTCTAGAGGTTTGGGTATTGAATTGTCCCCGATAAAAACAAGAAGAGCCTGAAAAAAGTCGACCTTGGTATCAACAGATTCCATTGTTCCTCAACCAACCACCGAAGGTGGGGCCCTTAGAGCGATGAAGGCCCTCGCTCGATCGAAGTAATGTTACTTCTTTCACTAAACCTAAGGGGGACTAGGGGCGCCCTGAAATTAGCCTCGGTGAGAAGTACTTTGGAAAAGACTCAACCAAACATTGTTTTTTTGCAGGAGACTTTGGTTCATTCAAAAGAGGCCCATTCCTTTTTTCATCCCATTAGACCAAGGTGGTTATCCTGTGCAGTTAATTCTATAGGCAACTTTGGTGGCTTACTGGTTTCATGGGACCCAAACTTTTTCAATATGATTCCATTTCTCACTTGTGGCAGAATCTTTTTGACAGGATATTGCTTAGAAAGTGGAAAACAACTTAATCTATTAAATGTATATAGGTCGTGCTTGGATCACAAACAGTTCTGGGAGAACTTGGAGTTATCTGGACTTCTAAGTATAAAAGGATTTATTTTAGCAGGTGATCTAAATATGACTCTTTCTACTAATGAAATTTGGGGTGGATCAGCTTTATTGGGACCATTGGAAAACTTTTTCAAATCCTTCTTCCTAAGAAACAAACTGGTCGACATTGTGCTTGGGAAATTAGTACCTACCTAGAGAAACGACCGTCAAGGAAATAATTACATAGCTAAATGACTTGACAGATCGTTCATTTCTGAAGATCGTGTTGAATCAGTTGGTATCTTTAGAGCCTGGGTAGAATACCCATATGTCTCTGACCATGCATCGATTCTTTTACAACTGGATCTTCCTCCCTTATTCAAATCTTACCTGTTTAAGTTCAATCCTGTGTGGCAAAATGAAAAGGAGTTCATATTAATGGTGACAGACTTATGGAAAGATCCTAAGTACTTGTTATAAACTGGCAAGCAAAAACGACTAGTGTGGAAACTTAAAAATCTGAAAATTATTACAAAAAGATGGCAAAAGGAACAAAAAAAAAAAAAGTTTGCTAGACTTGAGAGTCTATATCAAGAGATTTCCTACAGGACAAATCAATTGGAGGAGGGTTTATGTAGCTCTATGATGGATGTGACATTATTAGATTTGGAAGTTGAAAGGAATGTATTGCTAAAAGAATCAGAGGAGCTTTGGTGCCAGCGAAGTCAAGCGACTTGGTTGAAGAGTGGTGACCTAAATACTAAATTTTTTCACAACTATGCTAGCTACAGGAGGAACAATAAGCATGTTTGGGAAATTAAAAGTTATACAGGGGAGGTCTACAGAGGACATGAGAACATTAAAGATGCAACATTGAATCAATTTAAAAAAAATTATAATCTACAGAATGGGGTCTCGACTACCGATCAGGTAAAGGTGGTTTCTTTATATCACTGTATGGTGGATACCACAAAAGCTGAAAAACTTTATAAGATTGTTGAAAAAGAGGAAATAATTAAGGTATTAAAAAACTTCAAAGTTGACAAGAGTCCTGACCCGAATGGTTGGACTGTGTAATTCTTCAAAAAAAAATTTTGATTTAGTTTTTTGGGGATTTTAGACCGATCTCGCTTTGTAATCTATGCTACAAAATTATATCAAAGATTATAGCGGATAAAATAAAGCCTATTTTATCGAGATCTCTCTTGGAGGACCAACTGGGTTTTCTCCAAGGAAGAGATATTTAGGATGCCATTGGCAATGTGCATGAATGAATACATAGTATTAAGAAGAAAAATACTAAGTCTCTAGTGTTAAAATTGGACCTGCAAAAAGCTTATGATTGTATAAAATGGGATCTTCTCTGTTTGATTCTTCTACAGATTGGGCTTGGATAGAATATGACAAATTGGATTATGGGATGTGTTGTCTCCACTACATATTCAATTCTAGTCAATGGGGAGGCTTCAGAGTTTTTTAAAAGTGAAAGAGGTATCAGACAAGGTTGTCCGCTATCGCCTCTCCTTTTTATCCTTGTTATGGAAGCTTTGAGTTTACTTTTAAAAGATAGCCAAAATGCAGGGTTATTGACTGTTATAAAAGTATCACAAACTATGAGGATCTTGCACATTCTTTTTGTTGACGATGTGGTCATTATGACCAATGCAAATATGTAGGAATGGTGGGAAATTGACAAGATCTTGAAATGATTTTGCTCATCATTGGGTTTAGCTATAAATGCTACAAAATCCACTTTTCGTAAGGATGGACTCTCAGACTTGGAGCTACTACCTTTCAAGGTGGTTTTTCCTTACACTTTCATATATTTGGAACTGGGATTTAAATACCTAGGTTTTTATATTAAATCTGGATTTCAGCGCAACGAATATTGGGGTTGGTTAATCAAGAAAGTTGAAAAAAGGATTAGTAATTGGTGCTACAGGTGGCTCTCCATTGGAGGGTGTTTTACTCTATTGAAGGCCATATTGGAGAGTCAACCAATTTATTGGTTATCACTTGCAGTTATCCCTGTATCTATTCTAAACTTGCTGAGAAAACTGATGTTTAATTTTCTTTGGAAAAATAACAGTGAGTCCCATCAGACACAGCTATGTAATTGGGAGCATATAGCTCTACCAAATTCATATGGAGGCTGGGGTATCAAGAATATTTATGATTTTAGAAAATCTTTGGCTGCTAATACATTCTGGCGAGTACTAAATGGGAATGGTATATGACATAGGGTCATTCGAGGAAAATATTTAAAGAACGGATTAGTGGTCACCTGGCTCAGATTGGCACATTCCAAGTTTCTGGAGTTTCTAGAATCTGGAGTGGTATGATTAAAATTGTCCATCTTATTACTCATGGTCTGTACTGGAATATGGGTAATGCTAAACAAATTTCTTTAGGGAAGGATCGCATATTAGGGATGAGGGTTTCTTCTTTTATTTCGAGAGAATTGCAATCTGCACTTGATATTCGAAATATCAAGGCATTTGATCAAGTATATATTAGCTCAGAGAATCAGTCTCTGACAACAAAATGGAAGAACAACAACGATCTCGGCCTTAACTAGAATTTTAGGTAAGGAATGGGATCTTTATAGATTGGACCTTATAAAATCAGGGGCTTTTTTAAATGCAGAAAATGATAAGCTAATGTGGTCTAGAGGTGATGAGTTAGGCATACCAACCATAAAAAAATTCTATTTGAACATTATAAAAACAAAAAATATGAAAAAAGTTGAGTCATGGAGGAGATCTATCTGGCATTGGAAGATGCCTTTAAAAGTTAAAGCTTTTATTTGGCTCGCTTTAGAAGGAAAAATTCTAACTTAGGACTTGCTTCAAAAAAGGGGCTGGGAAGGCCTGGGTCGCTGTCCATTGTGCAAATCTGATACAGAAACTATATCCCATATTTTCATTCACTGTATTTTTTCTATAACTACTTGGGCTTACATGATTAAAGATATGAAAGTCTTACATGATTAAATATATGAAAGTAAAGGACTATTGGAAGGGGAATTCTCTGTCGGAATGCATGAAAATTTGGCATGAGGAGATTTCAACTCCATCACGTCTGCACTCATTTGTTGGAACATCTGTAATGAGCGCAATAAATCTATCTTTGAAGACCATGAACCATCCTCTCTGGCTATTTTTCACAAAACCAATTTTCAAACAGAGTTTACTGCACATGCTCAGAAAGACATATTTCCTAGGGATTGTTTGATTCTCAGGAAAGAGGAGTTGTACTAGCATGGTTTGATGGTGCAATAAAGATGGATGGAAGTCAGTGCGGAGTAGGTGGAGTTATAAAAAATTTGGATACAAAAGTAATAAAGTGGACACTAAATGGTGGCAAGGGTACAAATACAAAATAAAAGCTTATTGGGGCTTGAGAAACTTTGTTTCTTGCACATAATTTAGCTATCACTGGAATTCACATTATGGGGGACTCAAAAGTTATCATTGACTGGCTTCTGGACAAAGGTAAACTTCAGGTTTCAACATTGGAAGGTTGGAAAAAGAGAATCACAAATCTATCAAATAATTTTAGATCCATAAATTTTCAGCATATCTACAAGATCTTTAATGCCAAAGCGGACAACCTTTCCAAGAAGGCCTTGGAAGAGAATGAGGACTATCTATTCTATCACCTATGGATAAATGGAGTGGAAGGCCCCGGAAGACAAATTATATTTCACTAGTCATCATGTGACCTTTAATTCATATGTGTTGGCATATCAATATTTTTGGTCATGTTGTGGTATAGTGTTTACTATTAGCCGGATAACTAGAAAAAGGCTAGGCTATTTGTTTTGTGAATGTTGCATAGTACTGAGGACGAATCCTGAACTCTTATTTTTTCTTTTTTGCAAAGGTTATGCTGTCTTACTAGATGTGGAAGATTTTGTGGATGAAATCTCTGTGTGGAGATTAGAGATGTAAAAAAATTATATTGATAATATAATTGATGGAAAAAAAGCACTTTGTTTTATTTTAAAATGTTTTAGACTTCATATCCAAAATTTATAAATGCTTAAATTTTAATCATAGAAATGTAATTTTAAAGAATTCCAAGTAATCACTTTATCTTATAATGTCCAACAATGTAACACTTTAATGTCCAACATATATCCATATAATCCAAACATTTTATCTTATAATGTCCAACACTTTACTTTAGAATGTCCAACATATATCCATATAATCCAAGAACTTTATCTTATAATGTCCAACACTTTACTTTAGAATGTTCAACATATACCCATATTAGAATTCAATTTCAAAAGAT
>ML815305.1:0-24445 GCA_009831015.1 Picea engelmannii
TTAATTCTAGTTTAATTCTTGTTAACATCTTTACTATTTTCTTTCTAACCTTTTGCATTGCAGCTGTCATGACTAGAAGAGCCCAACTAGGCATGTAAGTGCTCACTTTTTGCTCACACGTTGACGAAAAGAGCACGAACAGACATAACACATGTCGAGGCACCCTCGTCGATAACAGTTCAGCAAATGTTTTTGTCAGAGATAATCACTTGGATCTGGAACGTGAGTTGAGGGGGTAACCTTGGAATGTGATCTTCCAAGTCAAAGATTATTAAATTCGTATTCGTCGAGTCAATTCCACCGATAGCTTTCAACAGTGTCGTCCGTTGTGTGGAACAAGTTTGAAGGACTTCAAGGGATGACATCGCAGAAGGTGCTTGGGCCAGATCTTCAACAATGTCGTAGTTATGGGCCACACGAGCATGAGGATTGAAAGTCAATTTCTGAACGACACCCTTTGGGGGGGGTCGCATAACTGTGTCGAGGCTTGGTCGTTCGAGATGAAGAGGACCGTTGGTAGGTGGAGTTTCAGGAGAGGGTTGTGCTAAGGAAGGCGGTAAATCATCAACCTTCTCTTTAGAAGGAGAATAATCTTTGGTTCGAGTAGTGAGTGCAACGTTGTTCTGCTTAGAATCACCAGTACACATCAAAACATATGAGGTAGTAGAAGATGAGGGTTGGTCATGGATGACCAACTGAGCCTGTTGTTGAGACGGGAAGGGTTGGGACAAAACGGCCAGTGCAGGTGGTTTTGGAGCTCCTTGAAGGAACTTAGTGACCTCGACACGGTGTGGACAATCCTTCGTGTAGTGATCATCACCACAGATAAGACAAGGTTATCGTGGTTTGCGCTTATCCCGATCGTCAACAATGGTAGTTTTGGTTTTTTCTGCTTGAGAATTATTTTTTCCCTCCTTATTCTTACCTCTCCCCTTTTTGGATTTGTTTTTACCGGCTGGGGTAGATTGGACTGCATTTACCTCATAATTCTTGCCGGTGGGAGGGGTAGGAGATGGAGCATTTTGAACATTAGAAGAAGCAGATTTGGGGTTTTTGCTTGAGGTAGAATGTGGTTGGGCCTGGGAAGAGCCAATCACACCATCAGCTACATGCGAGGCAACTGGAGTAGTTGAAGGGTTGGAAGTATTAGGACGAGGTAAGTCAGGTAGAAAATTGTAAAGGGTTCCTGTTTGTGAGTAAATGAGGTCAAGATATTGAGCACGACTTATAGCCTGCTCTTCCGTAACTACTCCACCCATGGAAATGTCCTTACCGATGTCGTTCACAAATGATTTTGTGAACCATTTGGCCAGCAACTGATCGGGGAGCTCAAGTTTAATTAGATGTCATCTCCTTTGCCACTCATGGATGTGATCAGATATATGAGTGTCTTTGTTCTGTTTGAAGGAATTCAAAATCTCGGTCCCCGTGTCATAATGGATCGGTAACTGGTAATGCGTAAGAAAATACATAGCTAGGGTGTTGAAGTCAAAGAAGAAACCTCGTGGAAATTCGATATACCACTTTGCAGCAGAACCTGTGAGGGTTCGTTGAAAAAGACATAAATGAATAGAGTCATCCATCAACGAGTTGGATGAACACCATAGGTGAAAAGTCATAACATTATTGTTTGGGTCCTCTCCCGCTTTGCCGTCGAATTTAGGAATGTCCGATGGAAGCTTGGCTGGGATAATAGGCCATTGGGGAGAATGACGAATAGGATCATTTAAAATACTTGACAAATCTGGAAAATCCAAAGTGGCAAGAAAGGGTAACTATTGATTCACCTGTGGGTACTGGTGGCTTTGGGGAGGAAGCCCTGTCGGAAAACTAGTAGGAGCATAAGCAGTCTGCATATAATGTGAAGACCCAGGCATATTCGGTGGTGGTTGGAGAGGATAGTAGCTCATAGGAGTATACCCTGGAACAGGGGCTTGAGTTTGAGCATTCGCAACCCAAATGGGATTGAACGAACCTGGATATGGTTGGCCCATACTAGGGGGTGTTACAGATGCAGCTAGAAACTGTTTCCCCCCAGTTGTTTGAGGAGGATTTTGGATCAACTGATTCCAATACTGGGCCAAGGATGGAGGTATGTTTTTCCCATAAGGTGGGGTTGGTCCTCCCATTGAAGGTGGTGTTCCAATTGGGGGGTGCGTTCCAAAAGGAATTTTCCCACTAAGAGGGGGTTGAGTCATACCACCTTAGTGAAATTGTCCACCAACCGGAAACTGGTAATTTGGAGTGAACAACAAAATAGTGTCACTGGGATTAGGATTGCTAGTAGAAGACGAAGAAGGTCCTCCAAAAGGAAATTGAGGGAGTGTTGGAACAAAACCAGGAAGAAAGTGCCCAGAAGAAGAAGAACCACTAGGAGAGTCGGATGGAGTTTGTGTAGGAGTAGGAGTGGAAGTATTCAATGCATGGTATCCAGGTGGTAGTGTCGGAGTGACATTGGGTGTTCGCGGTGTGTTGATGGGATCAAGAATAACTGCAATAAACCTGGTTGGAACACTCGAAGTAGCTGTGAGATGGGCCATTTCGGCAGGGATGGTAAAGTGATAAGCGGTAGTCACCAGTACTGTCTCTGTACTAGAGATTTTAGAAATCCCAGGTGGGTTGATTTCGGAAATCATAGGTGAACCTGGACCAAAAAGGTCCCGTCGAAAAACGCTCGTAGACCAAAAAGGATCTTGTTCCCAAGGTCTAGATGGAGATCTAGAATACAGAACAATTAAGTCTCCGGAAGATTTTGCTCGCATAAAATGTCTCTCAGAATCGGGGTGAAGTCAAAAGTCCTCTCGAGTATTTGTAATCCAAAAATGTTCTAGAGAGTCAGTTCGCTCCACTTGTGGTGTGGTGACGACTGTGACTTCACTTTGTCGAGGAGAGCCCTCAGGTGTACTTGTAGGCAAGGGTTGAGAACCTTCCATATGCTCTGGAGATAAAACCTGCATTCTACGTGAACAACGCAGAGGAGCTATTGTATGACAAACTTCAAGAAGAAAATCCTATGGTCAACTTCAAGAAACAAACAACACACGCTAGTAACCAAAATCTAGGAAGCAACACCAAAAAAACAAGACCTTCTAATTTCGAAGCCACTAGTTGGTGATGAAATCCAACGTCGCAACAACGAGATGAGAAGGGGCTGGGCTAGGGTGGAAAAGTTACGCTAACGACCTGCTTAACGGACTTACACCCTGGTGCAAGTTCCCACACATAATTGTGGGTATACCCTCCAAGGAGCCCGAGTGAGTTTGGTCAACGTCAATTCCAGGTACCATGAAGACTTTCCCCTTCACAATCACCTCGTGTAAGAACCTAGAAAGATAGGCCACTAAGGTCACAACCAACAATAATAAAGCCTAGGGGGATAGTCAACAGTCAGATCCACATGCAAGGGCAGGGTATCTAGCCCGAAATCAACTCAAAAGGATTCCACTCATCATTGTGGGTATACCTTCGAGTGATCCCCGTAATACGTGCAATCTCTACACTGATATAAACAAAGTAGGGTGAGTAACTCTGTCAATATCAATGCGACCTCATGCTTGACCCTTGTGTGAGAAGGGCTTCCCAGGACAAGATGTTGCAAATGGAATTTAACACTCCCTAACACAAGATGTTATTGTGTGTTTTGTTCTTTTGGAGAGTGTATCTCTCTTTCTACTCCAAAGTTCTAGCCTAGCTAAATGTTGGTGTAATAGAGCCCTAGAAAAGAGTTACTAGTTAAATTTTATGATTGCGCAGTGTTATTAAGAGCTGTTGTTTACTCAAAGGAAACGGATATGAAACTTATGTTGTATGACTCTGACCCAACAATGCATGGATGGGAATGAAATATAGCAATTTTCGTTCAATGAATCCTATGTATGGGAGGGAAAGAGAAAGTTTTCCAAATCAACCTTGAACTACAATGAAAAATTTCCTTTAAAATGCAAATGCAACAAATCATGCATCAATAACAATTCTCTATTGCTTCTTTTTCAATAATTTCAACAATTGATTTTCAATGTTTTCGAAGACGAAAAAGATTTTTTGAAAGAAAAACATTTGTTCACTTTTCAAAAAGGACCCACACCAAGATAGTGAGAGTACTGAAAATCAAAAACCAATGAACAAGCAATGATAAAAACCCAATCCACTCTTTCAATGAAAACAAAAATAAAAAGCAAACCAATATAGTCTTTTCAATTGCATAAGAAAAATGATCTTTCAAACAATAAGCAAATGATAAAGACCAAGAAAACTCAACTTTCAACCGATCACTGATTCTTAACTAATCAAACACACTCAGATTTCAAAATCAGAGAGTATGGTTTTGCCAAGAAAAGTCAAGAAACGAAAGTCAAGACAAAAGTGACAAGAAGATCCTTGAAATCCTAAGACTGTTCATGCACGAAATCGAAGACAAGAAGGATACCAATCAATGGTCCAAGAAACTCTTGTGAGGCACCTAGACTGATCTAGGCAGTTGAAGATGCCAAAACTCAAATCCAAAAATTTGAAAAAATGGGTTCACAGGCTGGCAATACTACACAGTGCGAGAATTAGGCATTCTTGCAGGTGACGCTTGAGAAGGATGCGAGAACCTCGCACTGAACCTAAAGGAAGAGTGTGAACTCTATAGATTCTCATAGGCTACAGTGAAGTGCAGTGCGAGAACCTCTGAAACTAGTCAAATTTTTAGAAAATGAAGCAAAATTTGAAAAGGCCTCTGGACTCAGAGGGTCTATCAGGATATCCTGAAGACTCAAAGATTGATAGTAAAGGAGAAAAGTAAAACAAGAGAAAATGGCCACGGAAAAATACCAAAAGCCACAAAGAAAAAGGGATTTCTCCCCAATGGAGTCGCCAATTTTGTTATCGGACTAATCGGTAGGTGCGGACACTAACAGATCTCCCTAGATCCACCTGGATCTAGAACAAAACAGGACAGGACATGACTCTTTCCCTAAGTTTTGACCATTGAATTAACTAGTAGGAAGGAACAAATAACATACCTTTATATCGCTTCCTAGGGTCTTTGTTGCTCCCACTTTTCTCTGGTGCTCTCGTGAGATCAAAACCAAGACAACACAAACCAACCAAAGTGAAGATAGCACAATATATTCAACAGTCAACTTATGTGTATGATCAAGGAATTACACAATAAAGTGAGAATAGCTTTATGGGAAAGGGACATGTTGTTGTATCATATTAATTGAAAGTAAAGATTACAACCTGATAGACTTGATGTCGCAAGATTCCTTTCGATGGCTCTTGAATTTGACACACACACTTGCTCAATCCTTCTATAAGAATATCAAATCCTCTTGATAGACTTGTTGGAGTCTTCAAGTTGTTGTTCAAGCTAATTCCTTCACACAATTCTTTCACCAATTCTCCAATGAATCTTGCTTAACCTTTTCCATGAGAATTCCTCAATATATAGGGAAGAATGAATTAGTTACTTGGATAAGAATGATCCCAAAATATCATGGAATCTAGTACAAGGATAATCATTCGAATGCCAACCCATCCTTCTAGAAGATTCATTTCTAGAAACATCGAGAATTCATCTTTTTCCATGCTTTAGGAAGAGTTTGCACCCTAGCTATTCAACACAGTGCGAGAAGTTTGCACCCTGGCTTAAGGAAGCCTGTGAGAATTAGGCATTCTTGCACCCAAATATATTAGCATCCTGCGAACCTCCTTCAAAAATGATTTTTCTGGAAATAGATGAAAGTAACTTTTCTCAAGAGAAAGTTCTTATGAAGATCTTGAGTACACCATCATCAATATATCATCATGATGACCAAAATCATGGGTAACACCTGGGTGGAGTGTGTTAAGTCAGGGGGGAACTTTGAGATCTAGGTTCTCTCCTCGTTGGACCTATGACAAACCTGGTTGGTAAGTCTATAAGATTGGTGAATAACAAATGAAGAGGCCACAATACACTTTGCACAAAAACAGTGGGGACCCCGAATTCAATCCCCACTTCATGGTCTCAAAACCTTTTTAATATTCCAAATCCCCTAATGAAAATACTCAAGATAAAATTAACGCGACACTTTCATCACATCACAATTTGTTTTCATATGGCACTGGTCTATCTCTATTTTATTTCCTGTCAGTTTATCTATTTGATTTAAAGATTTATGTGACGAATGGTTAATGCTTATGGTTTGTTTCATGGGCTATATCCCTTGATTAAAATTATGTTGATTTGATATTATCTTTTGTTTCAAAATATAAACTCCTAGAATAGTTGTGATTTTCAGTTTAAATAGAGTAAAATCCTTAGATTATTTTTCATAGGGACTACCCCCCTTGACTTCGCTAGGAGTTGGCCTAGACAGAGGAGTTGAGGATCAGGTGATAACACCTTAACTCGAAACTTTCCCCCAAGGACATAGCAAGTGGATTGAAGGTTTCTTCCACATTACCCCAGGTGTGTATAAGGTGGCAACATTTTTGGTGCCGTTGCTGGGGATAAATCTTTCTATTCCCAGAACACGACTTTTGTTTTCGTTTTTCCTTTTTTCTTTGTTTGATGCTTCTTTTTTGTTTATAATAAACTTGATCATCTAGAGACTCCACTTCAAAATAATTTAACAAAGTATTCTACAAGGAGGAACTCACGGTTTTCTTAGCTTCATCCTTAAACACGAAGGTGTTTTTGGAGGAAGTTAGCCAAGCTTTCTTCTCGTAGGATCCTTCATACTTTTTGGGTCCCAGTCCGTTTCTGGTAGATTTGTATTTTTTTCTAATAAGTCTAGCTTAGAAATGGATGATCTTTATAGACCTATTGATTTCTCTACAATACGTGGTTATCCACATATAATTCTAGAAAATGCTTTACAAAATTTGCCTTGTTTTCAAAGTAATAATATTGTTGATGCTAAACATCATGTTAAGAAAGTTTCACATTGCTTCAATAAATGGTGTTGCAATTCCTTGTATGAAGATATAAAAATGAAGTTGTTTATCTTGTCCTTTGATGATGATGATGATTTTGATTGGTTCACGGAGCTCAAGGATAACCAAGTCAAACATTGCAAAGAATTGATTGATGCTTTCATGGAAAAGTGGAAGGAGAAGGAACCTTTGGTTATAAAGATAGTCAGTTCAGATGCTTCACCAGATTCCAGTAAGGAAGAAGTCATTCAAGCCATAGAAATTATCTATGCAAATCAGTTAAAGTCCATGGAATCTCTCCTTGCAGAGGCAAAAGCTTGTGTTGAGTATTCAGACCCTATAGAGCCAGAGCTTCACAGTGAACAAGGAAAGGAATTTCATCTGGAAATTTCAGAAAAACCTATAGACGAGTCAATAATTGATCAGGAGGAAATAAAGGAAATTGAGTTTGAATTTATTGAAAAAAAGGATAATTCAACTCCCCACCCTCCTCCTGAAGAATCTATCTCCTCAGAGAAAATATTCAAAAATTGTGATGATCTTGAAATAAACAGTGAAGAAGATTCCTTGATAGTTCCAGTTCCAGTTCCAGTTCCAGTTCCAAATTCTCAACCATTAGATGTCTTAATAACAGATAATGGGAAATTGGAAGATAATTTCAGTTTATCAAATCCATATCAGTATGATCAGTGGTTGGCCTTCCACCATGACATTCCAATGCAGAGCTTCATTAAATATTTACAAGGCTTACCAAACTTCAAAGTTTGGTTGAATAAAGAAAAACATAGGTTTCTTGGGCGGTCTATTCCTAGATAAAAATTCCAGTTGATAAATCTTGGAAAAGGATCTTCAACGAGTCATCCAGGACAAGGATTATTCAGACATCTAAGGTCTTGTTTCATCCATGACATGGTTGATTCATGTAGTTTCTACTTCATCTAGTCAGACAGTGGAAAGGTTAAAGCTATCAGTGAGCAGACAAATTTTCGAATTACCTCTCAATGATGACATCTGATTCCCATGGGGGAATCCCTTGTAACATATATGTTGCCCCTTGTTTATGGAAGGAAGCGAAGATCGAGGAAGAAAAGGTCAACTGCGAACTGCGCGGGAGACACAGTGACTCTCACTGGGTCGAAGTAAGAAAAAGAGAAGAAAAGATGTAGTGAAGTATGGAAAAGAAATACTTTGAATGAGGAGATCAAGGATGACAGATCAGCAAGAGAAAAGAATCGTAGAAAACTCAACAAGAAGATAAAGCCACCATTGGATGCTTTGGATCATCGTGCGAGAAAGGAGGAAAGACAGGCTGGCGAAGCCCTGAAAAGGTGGGTCAAGTTGACCTAGGGTTTTAGACACCTAGGGTTTTGGGTAATTAGGGTTTTGACACCTAGGTTTCGACCTAAGGCTGTCAGTGAGGGACTATAATGTATAAATAGAGGTTGAGAGGACCTAGGTCGGGTCGGTACTAGTGTTGGGTATTGATATTGATTATTGTTGGTTAATAGATTATTGTACCGTGAGAGAGAGGAGTGTTGAGAGTGAGAGCCTTCTGGTATTGTAAGATCTTTAGTTGGGTGTGAAGATCAAGTCCTTAGCTGGGTGTGCAGGAAGGTAGGAGACAGAGAGAAGAAGGGAGAAGATCTGCTGACTAAGAGCTCAGATCAGAACTGTAAGCTTTATCTTAGTATATCATAAGCACAGTTTTGTGGATGTATCCCTAGAGAGAGGGTGAACCACATATATTTTGTTTTGTATGTGTGATTGATGCCTGCATCTCTGTCATTGTTATATTGTTATTTACATTATTGTTTTAGATCATATGTATAGCTACGCAGAGTAGATCTAGCTGATGAGAGATATATGAATGTTGCATTATTGTTGTATCAGTTCCACTTGATATTCCCCTGGCTATAGACATCTCTGTCCAGCAACTCCCCTCTTAGCTGCTTTGGGTGAGACTACATCTGCTTCACAGGTGTTGCCGAAAGGGCCAGAAGCTAGGGCTTGTTGGTGCGCTCTTGGAGTGAACCATGGGTCTGCCCCTGTGCCAACAAATGGTTCTGTTACTGGGACCGGAATCTTTTTAAGGGAATGTCAAGGTGGTTTCCATCAAAGACTAAGATTCAAAAGTGGATAGAGGATTGATAGAGGGACTTCATTGAAGCCCAGAACAAGAACCCTAAACTGAGTACTGAAGATTGGCTACAAAGATACATTTTCACCGACATTCACGAGATATTTTTTTTGGGAATCCACCAGGAGTTGCTTGAATGGTTGGCTAGGTTAGTCGATACCCAGTTCAAGATTAGATCTAGACCTCCTATGGTTTGGATGCCGACACTGATCCAAAAGGTCAAGAGAGTTGACAACGCTATATCCAGAGCATTAGATCATTGGTTTGATAGTACCATTGGAGGGTATATCACCAAGTTTTCTATTGACAGAATAGAATCATATAGCCAAGATGAGAGATACTTTTTCAAAGGACCTAGATGAAAATTTTTGCACTTTCTGAAGCTGAGAATCAAGATGATCTTGCATGAAAACCACATCTTAAAGATACAGTAGATTGGTCAGACCTAAAAAGGCTAATGTTCAAGACCTCAGGTAGTGACAGCGACATAGAAGCAGGACATACACGCAATGGGAAAGTATTCTGAAGGGTTCACATTGAGAACTTGTTTAAGAAAAATTACAGAGAAGAGGGTTTCTACAGTGGAGAAGAGGTAGATCTAACCGACGAATAACATTCAGATCCCACTAGAACTGAAGAAGGGGAAGCTAAAGAAATTCACCAAAGCGAGCCAGAAACCTCAGGAAATATGCAGACTACTGAAGTAAGTAACATTAATATTCCTATTGTCTCAACGGTACTTAGCAGTCAGAATAGTCAGAACCACCAGAATCCTCAGAGCACTATTACCGGTAGCTTAGCATCTACTCAAACAAGAAGCCTAGTCAGCTCTATGGCAGATGAAATGAGGCTCCCTATATTTAGAGGACATGGATCTAAAGATCCAGATAAACATTGGTTTTTGTGTGAATCCATATGGAATATTAAAAGTATCACCGACGAAGCCATCAAGAGAACCCAATTCAGCACTACGTTACGGGACCGCATACTGAGTTGGTACATGTTACTTATCCAAGGACTGGTGCAGCCTAAGCCACTGAATGAGATCAAGAATGTGCTAATTACGGAGTTTAACAAACCTAAGTTGGAGTCACAATGTATTACAGAGCTAAAATAGATCAAACAAAAGGTAGCAGAACCTGTTTGGGAGTTCGACCAGAGATTCAAGACCCTAACAGGCAGATTAACTTTTCAAATCCCCGATGAAAAGAATAAAGAATGGTTCATCACTGCATTATTACCACACATGAGACTCCCTCTGATGCAGTAGAATATTGCATCGCAGGTAGAATCTTTGGAAATTTCCATGAAGCTTGAATCAACACCTACGGGAGAATCTAGCTCGGGCATTAGCTAGATCTTGAGCCAGCTAACTAGTTTGTCTCTACAGGTCGAGGACATGAAGAATGACGAGGGGAAGGATAAAATGGAACATGTCTGGTGTGTGAGATGCATATCAGAAGGTCATGATAAGGAACATTTTCCCTTATTCCATGAGTATTTAGCCTCAGGAGCACCAAGCCCCTTGAAGCAAGTTAACCTGCCCTGGTGTGATGTGTGGAAAAATAGGCATTGCCCAGGTGAGTTCTATTACATGCAGAAGTATGTTTAGACACCCACAAACTTGTACTACACATTCTATAAATCAGTGGGGAACAATGATCGAGATTATAGAGCTTACGATCTCATGCATGAGAGGTCGAGAGATATATAAAAGATTCAAGGCGAAGTATAGCAAGAAGGAAATACTCCATAGTACAACTCTCCAGGGAGAGGAAAATTCACTCCTCGTGGAAGATACAGAGGACGAGGATGAGGACAAGGTATGGGCCTAGGCCAAGGAAAAATAATCTGTTATAATTGTGTGTAGCCAAGACACTTAGCAAGGGATTGTTAGAATCCTTGCACAACTTGTAGTTATTGTAACTCTTTTGAGCATGTCATAGAAGAATGCCCTGTGCTACTAGCTAAGCTTCAGGAAAGAAGAGGACCCCAATAGAACCAACAAGTACAACTGATATATGCTGAACCTTGCAGAATCGAACCTAGAGTCGTTTTCATTACTCGAGGAGGCACTTCTACAGGACAGGATAAAACAACCCAAAGAAAGATCGCAGAAGAGTCAGGTATCAGGAAAGCTGAGGAGAAGACTCAGGATTTTGATGCAAAGAAATAAAGACAAATCTTTGAGGAAGCAAGACAGGAGTTCAAGAGGAACCAAGGATCCTCATCTAGAACATAACCAGAAGTAAAAGAGTACGAAATTCCTTAGGCATTTGATCAATCGAATGCGCATAAAGAAGGAAAAGAAGAAAGTACGCTCATCGATTTTTTGTACACTTGTCTTAAATTAATTCAGGATGAGAAAGATGTACAAGAGTTACAAAACCTAATTAGGTAGTATGAGCTAGGAAAGGTAGACCCCTTGATGAACAGGGTAGTACACTAGATTGGTAAGAAGAGAAGAACGAACAAAGAATTACATTTGAATGCTCAAATAGGAGAGTATGATATAGATTATGTGGTCCTCGACTTGGGGTCGGAGGTCAACGTCGTGACGAAGCAAACTTGGGCACTAATGGGAAAACCCAAGCTGATATACTCCCCTATCAGGCTTCGCATGGCTAATCAGCAAGATTTCATCCCATTTGGATGATTGGAGCATGTCCCCGTGGACATCGACAAAGTTAGAACCTTTGTAGACTTTGAGGTAATTGAAATTGTTTATGATAACTGCCCTTACCCTACATTACTAGGAATTGATTGAGCCTTCAACAAGTCTACTGTGGTTGATTTTAAAAAAAGACACATGACATTTGAAGGAGATGGCCTTAGGTTTATTGCACCCTTATATCCAGATGAAGGTTCACAGTATACAGAGCCCATCAGAGAAGAAGACTACGCATATGAGCTGGAAAAAATCTATAAATTAACAACCAGACAGTAGGATTATATCAAGCCTACGGTTGATGGGAATCTAAGCTGGAAAAGTGACAATGTGTGTTCATCAGATTCAGAAGAAGTGCTAGAGAACTGGCAGAACCAGATGTATGAAGTATCCACAAGGATATGTGTTAGATTGGTACGACAACAAGTAACTTACCTACCTTTGATGGTCTGAATCCTTTAAAATCCTTCTTGATGGAATTTGAAACAATTTTACCAGCACAATAGAGGTTTTCAACTATGGATGAGGCTCTGAAAGCTACACCAACAAGATGGTGGGGGACACATAAAAGTAGTATCACATACTGGACACAATGTCGAACCTTGATGACAATGCAATTTTTAGCACAAGTAGGAAGCTGTGAAGTGAGGTACATAGGTTGAAGCTGCCTAAGGACCATGTGTGAAGTTGTGAAGAGACCTGAAGTGACATTCCTCGAGAACAATGGGTACACAGATTCATTAACACGCTAGACACGACCCCTATTAACTGGTATCTTCAAGAAGAGTTGCACCTTATCACCGCAGATTGGGAAGGTATGCTTCAAAATTTTGTAACCACCTTTTTGTTTGAAAATGAATTTCCCTCGGTAGATCAAGCAATAAATATTGTAAGGAAGAAAGTATTTAAAGATTCATCCAGCCTCTCGTTGGAGTAAGAAGAGGACAAACAGACTATGCCATTCTAGAAATTACAAGGATGTTACAACATTAATGCCGATGAAGATGATGATCCGAGGAAGGTAAACATTGTTGAGATAGAAGGCCATGGGAATGTGGAAGGACCAGGAGTTGAACTGCCATTCATTGGACATCCGATCAAGATAAAGAAAATTAATATTGGGACAGAGGAGACACTGAATCTTGTCAATGTCGGAGATTACTGGGATGTTGCTACCATTGACAAAATTACAGAATTACTGCACGATTATTAGGACTTGTTTCCAACCAAGTTCACTGATATGAAGGGTATCAAAGGACCTATGGGAGAAATGAGAATACCTTTGAAACCAGTTGAAAATCCAGTCAAGCAAATACCCTATGGATTGAACCCGAAATATAAGGAAAAAGTGAAGATTGAGCTCGATAGAATACTGGAAGCAGGGATTATTGAACCTGTCGAAGAGTCGGAGTGGATCATCCCTATGGTAGTACAAGACAAGAAAACGGGTGAGATTAGAATATGTGTGGACCTCAAAAAGATGAATGATGCTTGTTTTCATGACCCCTTCCCTACACCATTCACAGATGAAGTATTAGAAAATGTGGGAGGCCAAGAGGTGTATTCTTTTACAGATGAGTTTTCAGGATACCATCAGATCCGTATGTCCAAGGAGGACCACCACAAGACCACATTTTCCATAGAATGGGGATCCTACCAACTCTTCTAATGGTGGACTGGAAATTTTTTTGTTAGGTCTTCAACTATCTTGTTGATGAAATGAGTGCTTTGATCGATCATAAGGGTCTTAGGGAATCCAAACCTAGTTATTATGTCATCAAATATAAAATGCACAGTTGTAGTTGCACTACAGTCCTTGAATGCTCTTGCTTCGGCCCATCTAGTCAGGTATTCTATCGCAGTGATAACATACCTTGCTCCTGTATGCTTCCCTGGTGGGTTTATAGGTCCCATGAAGTCAATGGCCCATTTTTCAAATTCTTGTAGGGTTATCTATGGTGCTAGTGGCATTTTGTCTCTTATGGATGGTTTTCCAACTCTCTGGCATACATCATAGGCTCTGGTATACTCTTTAGCATCTTTGTGTAAAGTAGGCCACCAAAGGCCAACTCACAGAACCTTCTATGCAATTGTTTTTCCTACATAATGTCCTCCTGCGATGCCTTCATGAGCTTCTGTGAGGATCATTGGGCGCTCTTCCTCTATCACACTTCTTCTTAGTATCTCATTAGGTCCCATCTTATATAGTTGACTAGTTATCAGTGAAAATTCTGCAGCGCGCACCACTAGTTGTTTCTTCTGGGAAATTGTATACTCACTTGGAGCCATTCTTGTTGATAGGAATTGGACTATGTCTGTGAAGTGGTCATCCATATTCCTAATGGAGAGCCGTTGTGCATCTGATAGTGTAACCTCCATACTGGTGGGTTCTTCACCATGTTTCAACCTTGACAGGTGGTTAGGTCCCTTATTCATTCTTCCTGGCTTAACTATGATCTCAAAATCATATTCTTGAAATAGGAGAATCCATATGCATATTCTCCCCCCCAACACTGGCTTGTTGACCAGGTACTTCAACATAGAGTGATAAGTAAACATTTTAAAGTGTCCTCCTAGTAAATAATGGAAGAATTTTTGCAGCGCGCACACCATGGCTAATCCTTCTCTCTCTATAGTAGTATGTAACACCCTGTTTCCCCCAGTTTGTAAAAATAACTGGACTGGCCAGAACTGTGGCAAACTCATGAATGTGAATATGTGATGTGAATGGACCTTGTGTAAAAGGTCAATGAATGTGAATAACATTATGAATTTATATTGTAGGACTGTTGAGAGGGGATGTGCTGAAAAAGAGACCACGATAGCGGTGGAAGGCACCTAGAAAGGTGGCGTTAAATTCCACCAAGAATTAATACCATATTTGGACTTCACTGGCTTGGAGAACCAAAAGTGGCTCACTGGCCCCGAACTAAATGTCTCGTCGGCTGGTAGGTAGATGGCTTCTCAGGAATTAATGAGGGATGGAGAGGTGAACCGCCCATCCGTAGAGCCATCATGACTGACCAGTGCGAGGGAAATCGTGCCACACGTAACCTCGTAAGAGGATAAGGCGTGGGGTAGAAGCGATTGGGGGGGCAGACACGAGGGGAGGAAGAGAACTCTGGAAATATGCAAAGTGAGTGATAGAAGAGAGGAAGGAGAGTAACCTTCGCTCCTAGTCACTGGTAAACAGAGACAGTCTCGCAGCATCGTGGTCTCAGCTCAGGGGTGGCTAGTGGTAAATCCGCTGGGAGTCGTTGAGCCTACGGTTGGGTGGAAACAAGTACCCCTCTCAGAAGTTGCATAACCACTGGTGTTATTTCTAATAAGTGTTTTTCCTCTGGCATCTTGAAATATATATTTATTCTGACATTTATTTTTATAAGTTGTGAAATGGTGAATGATTTCAGAGTAAGAATGTTTGTATGATGGTTTGATCAGTACTGGTAGATGCATGTTTATAATGGAAAGACTATGTATGGCTTATGTCTTCATAAATTGCTATTTATATGCATACTGATCTAATTCAGACTATGTTTCTGATTCGTGGGAGATAGGTACCCTTATCTACCTCAGATAGTACCCTGGGTAAAAACCTCCCCATAGAGATACCCTCCTTGAAAATCCCATCAAGAACCGGGAAAGAGAATGCAAAGGCGCAAGGCCTTAGTAACCCTGCACAAGGAGGAACGATCCTCTTGAAAACCTGAGATGTAAGCATAAGGATGAAGTATCGAATCGACGGATGAGATCCCATCGGGAGATCTATGGTCACTCACGACCGTCAGATCGAAAGAAGAAGATGGAGTGTTAAGTGCCTTAACCGTGATAGGTATTGATCGACAGACGAGATTCCATCAAAAAACCTGTGGTCACGCATGACCGTTAGATTGGTAGGAGTAAGTAGGGTGTTAAATGCCTTACCCATTTTTTTTTTGTGTCTTCGTGGGTAGTAAAGAAATCGGGACCGTAGATCCCCAAGGTCCATGAGAACATATGGACCATTGATTTTTCCACGTCCAAGAAGTCGTGGGAGAATGCACAAGTTAGGAACCGGTCTGAGCCGTCAGATCTCGGCTGAAAAACCCAACAGTCGTTGGATCTATCAAAAGATGCCCAAGGGTTAAACCCCCAGTGAATAAGGGTGAAAGCCCCGAAATAGATCTAGACCGTCCGATTTAAGGAAGCCACGTGTCATGAGATTACCCATTTCGGGAAATTGGGAATCGCGAACTCGGGAGTCCTGGTGATGAGAGTTTGGGAATTTTCGTGGTGAAAACCCTGAAATAGATTTGGGTCGTCCGATTTAAGGAGGCCACGTGTCGTGAGATTACCCATTTTGGGAAATCAGTAATCGCAAACTCGGGAGTCCCGGTGACGAGAGTTCAGGACTTTCCATGGTGAAAACCCCGAAATAGATTTGGGTCGTCCGATTTAAGGAGGCCACGTGTCGTGAGATCTCCCATTTCAGGAAATCGAGAGTCCTGGTGATGAGAGATCGGGACTTTCCATGGTGGAAATCCCAGGATAGATCTAAACCATCCGAATAATAGAGGCCACGTGTCGAGAGATTAACCACATCGGGAAACCAGGGATTGAGAATTTGGGAGTCCCGTGATCGAGAGTTCGGACTCTCGTGATGATAAATCCCGATGAACGGACGAGATTATTTCAGAGGATATCAGGGTCTGTAATGACTATTAGATGAGAGGAAGAAACATCAACTTTAAGCCAAGGTGCGAATACACCTTAGGGTAAGTGGCGAGCAGATCTGAACGGCCAAATTCCACCCACTAAAATCTACGGTTGAGGCTTCTTTCGGGAGCCCCCTTTTCATTCTTCCTTTAACGGTGGGGGGGGGTCCGGAATCGGACGTGCAACTCTCGAACGATTGAGATTAATTCACCTTTATCAACGATGCTCAGGAGAATTCTGGACCCCCCTTTCCATTCTTCCTTTAATGGGGGGGGGTCTGAAATAGTGTGGCGTGTGAAGTGGGGCCCCCTCTTGTCCTGTCAACTACCATGTCACATTTCCCCCTCTGCCACCTGTACTCCACTTAACCGTGTGACGGGGCCTGTTCTCATTGGTTGTTTGCTAACCCTGTAGGGATTCGTCCCTTTTGGCCAGTCACTAGCCCTGTCGGGGTTTTACGGTTGCAATGTCGAACGATTCGACCTTCTTATAGCGCTAAGGCACGAAATACAAAGAGGCTCCTTGATTATTTGACCTGTGATCATGGCCCGCGATCACATGAGAGAGAGAGAGAGAGAGAGAGAGAGAGAGCTAGCTTACATTAGGCCTCCATAGGTAATTCGGGGCTTGGATTCTGTAGAAGTCCAGAAATATTTGATTGAGGTAGTGGGTATGTGACAAAGTGGTATCGGAGCATGGTTACAACACTTGGCCTACTTGGGCTCAGGCACAAGCTACGTTAGAAGATATTTTTATCTGCGTTTCTCTTTAAGAAAAAGGATTGCAGAATGAAACTGTAATCTGGGACATGAACTGTGTTGTCCTGTTTTAGTGTTACGATGGCTACCTACTAAAGCAGGTAGAGTCTCTTGCAATTGAGATGGCTGGATAGATAAGGATTAAGACCCAAATGAAAAAAAACCCTGTTATATGGGTATACATGTGAAAATATGAATTTATGCACAGGTTATAAAAAAAAATGTATCTAAACTCTTGACTAACAACCAGTGTTTGTCTTTTCACCCAAGTGGACGATCAGCTGCGGGAATTTACAGACGCAAAAAATGGTGACTCACCAAGAGATGGGAGAAGGCTCCCACAATAGAGACAAAGAGTCTGACGAAAGAAGAGCAATAGGAACCCCTCCAGATCTAGTCGAGACTGTGAGGAGTCTCATGGTTGAATTGCAAAGTTGCAAGGCCAACAATGAAAGGATGATGAAAGAATAAGAAAAGAAAATTGAAATTAATGCAGTTTTACTGCAGAGCTTATCCGACCTACAGCGAAAAATGTAGCATGAACCTGAGATGCAGAAACATGGTCGTATCAGTGGACATACTAAGAGGAGCACCTCAAGAAAGGTACACCCCAGAGGTAAAGGATCAGTGCTAGACGATTCCTCTGAGAAGGAATTTGGCGATTCAGAAGGATCTTCTAGCAGCAGGACCAGTTCCTATCCCCGAAGAAAACAGAAGAAACAAAAGACTTCCAAGGGTCATAAATTTGAGGAATTCAGAAAGGCAAAACCTCCCTCCTTCGACGGTGAGATAAAGAAGGGAGAGGAAGCTGAGGCCTGGCTACTTGGACTGAAGAAATATTTTAGAGTCCATGACTTTTCAGAGAATTTGAAGGCCTGAGTGGCCACTTTCAATATGAATGGAAAATCTTCCATATGGTGGGAAGATCTTAAGAATATGAAAGGGGTCTGTGAGGAGGACCTGTCTTGGAAACAGTTTGAAAGGTACTTCCGGAAGAAGTATTTGTCGGAAAAATATTTCGACGAGAAGGCTAAAGAGTTTTATGAACTCAAACTAGGGCAACTCACTATAGAGGAATATGTCAACAAATTCCTCGACTATTGAGATATGTACCCTACATCAAAGCCGAGAAGGCGAAGGCACAACACTTCATCAGTGGTCTACCCAAGGAATACCGAAACTGAATCGAATTCGATGAGACAAAGACCTTAGAAGAAACTATTCGAAAGGCAACATATTGTCATGAACAATATGGACATCAGGCGAAGTCTCTTGGAGACTGGAAACAGAAGAGTGGATCGAGATTTCAGAAAAAGGGGATCAAATCCTCAGGATTTAAGAACTACAAGAAGAACCCCAGAATGAATTTTCCAACCCAGAGTGTACTCCAACAGAACTTTCCCTCAGTGGATGGAAATAAAACTTCTGGACCTATACCAGTGAAGACTAATAACCCAAAGAAAGAACCTCTAAAATGTTGGGGTTGCAGAGAAGAGCATCTCCTGAGAGACTGTCCACACCGACAACAGAACAATCAGAAAGTTTATAACATTCAGGAAGCTACCATAGTCAATGATGTGGCAAGGAGTGTGTCACATATTTATGCAGCCTTGGATAATAACCAAGTTGACCACCAAGCTTCAGTGGTGGAAATAGAAGGTATGATTTTCAACCATCTAGTGTCTATTTTGATTGACCCTGGTTAAAATTTGAGTTATATAGCCCCTAGAGCTGTTGATAAGTGTAAGATACAGCCATGAAAACAAACCAAGACATGGTTGGTACAGTTAGCCACTGGCACCAAAAGAAGGGTAGTAGAGGTCATACCAGCCTGCCAATTAATGTTGGGTGAATTCCCCACCCAAGCAACCCTTAACGTATTACCCCTGGGATCATATGATCTGTTGATTGGTATGGACTGGCTGGCCACCCATAAATCCAAACTAGACTGTTACCATAAAACCTTATAATGTGTGAGCAAAGAAGGAAAAAGGATAACCCTTCAAGGGATCAGAAAACCGGTCTCAGTGAGGCAAATATCAGCCCTGAAAATGAGAAAGTATTGCCGAAAAGGGTGTCCCCTATATGCAATACAGGTGTTGAAAACAATCGAAGGTGATAAACCAAGCCCTGATGATCACCCTATCCTAAGAGAATACAGAGATGTGTTTCCAAAAGAGGTACCGGGTCTACCTCCAAGAAGAGACATTGACTTCTCGATAGAGCTCACACCAGGAGCGGTGTCGGTGTCTAGGACACCCTACCGGATGAGCACACCTGAGTTAGTGGAACTCAAATTGCAATTGAAAGAAATGATCGATAAGGTTATATTCGACCCAGCGTGTCCCCATGGGGAGCACCAGTCCTGTTTGTGAAAAAGAAGGATGGCACCCTTAGATTGCGTATAGATTATAGACAACTCAATAAAGTAACCATAAAGAACAAGTACCCCTTGCCCATGATCGATGATCTATTTGATCAGTTGGGAGGTGTGTCTATTTTCTCAAAGATTGACTTGAGTTCAGGATACCATCAAGTCCGAATCAAGGGTGAAGACTTCCATAAAACTACTTTCCGGACACGGTATGGTCACTATGAGTTTGTGGTAGTGCCATTTGGGTTAACCAATGCCCCTGCCAATTTCATGTGCTTAATGAACAATGTACTTAGTAAATTTTTAGATAAATTTGTACTAGTTTTTATTGATGACATATTAATCTACTCTAAGAATAGAGAAGAACATGAAGAGCATCTTAGACTTGTGCTGCAAGTGCTAAGAGAGCATCATCTCTATGCTAAATTCAGAAAATGTGACTTCTTTCAAAAGAAAATACATTACTTGGGACATGTTCTGTCTAAGGAAGGGGTAGCAGTAGATCCTGACAAGATCAGGTCTATCATGGAATGTCCTAGCCCAAAGGATGTCTCAGACATCAGATCATTTATGGGATTAGCGGGATACTATAGGAGATTTATAAAAGGATTCTCCAAGATTGGTTGTCCAATCACTGCCCTCCAAAAGAAGGGGAAAAAATTCCTGTGGACACAGCAATGTGAAGAAAGATTTCAAACCCTGAAACATCTACTAACCCATGCACCCGTGTTGAAAATCGCTGACCCAGAAGATGACTTCCTTGTGTGCACAGATGCCTGTAAGGAAGGGCTCGAAGGAGTCCTTATGCAGAAAGGAAGTGTGATTTGCTATGAATCCCGAAAATTGAACAAACATGAAGTCAACTATGTGACTCATGATCTAGAACTGGTTGCCATAGTGCATGCCTTGAAAATGTGGAGGCATTACCTCTTGGGAAGAAAATTTTTACTTATGATAGATCACTGTGGATTGCGGTATTTGTTTGACCAACCAAAGATCAATGCCAGACAAGCTAGATGGATGACCCTCCTTAGAGAATTTGATTTTGAAATCAAACACATTAAAAGGAAATAAAATAGGGTGGTCAATGCCCTTAGCATAAGCATGAAAACAATTCACCTGGCAGCGGTGAATACCTGTGAGATAGATGTCAAGAACAGAGTCAGAAATGCACAGGAGACAGATCCCTTCGTTCAGACTGTGACCCTGTACCTACAGCAAGATCCCTCTGGAGTAAAATATGAAGGCTACCAGATGACCAAAGGAGGTATGCTCACTTACAGAGATAGACTGTACATTCCAAATTGTGATGACTTGAAGAGGTTCATTATGGATGAACTACATAAAAGACCATATACTGGTCACCCACGATACCAGAAAATGATCACTGCCACCCGGAAACAATTTTATTGGCCTGGATTGAAGAAATACACAGCCAAATATTTGGCCCAATGCATAGAATGCCAACAGGTTAAAGTAGAACATCGACACCCAGTAGGACTATTACACCCTTTACCCATCCCAGAATGGAAATGGGAAACCATCTCCATGGATTTTATCACTGGATTGCCAACTTCAACCAAATAGAATGACGCCATTATGGTAGTGGTGGATAAACTGAGCAAGTCTACTCATTTCATCCTCATCAAATCAACCTGCAAGGTGATAGATATCACCCAGGTATTCATGAAAGAGGTATTCAGAGTGCACGGTATGTCGAAAGAGATAGTGTCTGACAGAGACACAAAATTTACTTCCAATTTTTGGAAATCACTGATGGTTGGTTTGGAGACCAATTTGTTGTTTAGCACCGCCTATCACCCTCAAACCGATGGACAGACAGAAATATTGAATCAAATATTAGAGGATATGTTAAGGATGCAGGTAATGCATCAACCCAGGAAATGGGAAGACTACCTGCCATTGGTAGAATTCGCCTACAACAACAGCTACCAAGCATCCTTAAAGATGAGTCCCTTCGAGGTCCTCTATGGTAGACCTTGTAATACTCCAGTCAGCTGGAGTAATCTTGTAAATAGGATTTCTTTTGGACCCGACATGTTGAAAGAAATGGAACAACAAGTGACTCAGATAAAACAAAATCTGAAGGTTGCTTAGAACCGACGGAAAAGTTATGTTGATCAAAAGAGAACTCCAAGAGAGTTAAAAATGGGAGACCATGTATATCTCAGAATTAAGCCCAGAAGGAGTTCCCTGAAAATGGGAGCTTGTGCCAAGTTGGCACCTTGATATTGTGGACCCTTTGAGGTTTTAGATAGAGTGGTACCTGTAGCCTATCGGCTAGCACTTCCTCCCACAATAAAAGCACATAATGTTTTCCATGTTTCATTATTAAAGAAATATGTACATGATGTTAATCATATAATTGACTTGTCTGTGATCCAGGTGGAACCGGAGGGAGAATTAATACTAGAACCCCAATTCATATTGGAACAAAAGGAAACCCCACTCCAAAACCAAACCATTGCACAGGTAAAGGTGTAGTGGAGACATTTTGGCCCAGATGAGGCTACATGGGAAATGGAGGATGCCATGAGATAGGCATATCCGATTTTGTTTACTTCTATACATACAAATCATGTTAAAAGATAAGAACATCGAGGATGATATTCCTTTAAGGAGGAGGGAATTGTAACACCCTATTTCCCCCAGTTTGTAAAAATAATTGGACTGGCCAGAACTGTGGCAAACTCATGAATGTGAATATGTGATGTGAATGGACCTTGTGGAAAAGGTCAATGAATGTGAATAACATTATGAATTAATATTGTAGTACTGTTGAGAGGGGATGTGCTGAAAAAGAGACCACGATGGCAGTGGAAGTCACCTGGAAAGGTGGCATTAACTTCCACCGAGAATTAATACCATATTTGGACTCCACTGGCCCGGAGAACCAAAAGTAGCTCGCTGGCCCTGAACTAAATGCCTCGCCGGATGGTAGGTAGATGTCTCCTCGGGAATTAATGAGGGACGGGGGGGTGAACCACCCATTCGTAGAGCCATCATGACTGACCAGTGTGAGGGAAATCACACCACATGCAACCTCGTAAGAGGATAAGGCGTGGGGTAGAAGCGATTGGGGGGGCAGACGTGAGGGGAGGAAGAGAACTCTGGCAATATGCAGAGTGAGTGATAGAAAAGAGGAAGGAGAGTAACCTTTGCTCCTGGTCACTGGTAAATAGAGATACAGTCTCACAGCATCGTAGTCTCAACTCAGGGGTGGCTAGTGGTAAATCCACTGGGAGTCGTTGAGCCTACAGTTGGGTGGAAACGAGTACCCCTCTCAGTAGTTTCATAACCCCTGGTGTTATTTCTGATAAGTGTTTTGCCTCTGGCATCTTGAAATATATATTTATTCTGACATTTATGTTTATAAGCTGTGAAATGGTGAATGATTTCAGAGTAAGAACGTTTGTATGATGTTTTGATCAGTACTGGTAGATGCATGTTTATAATGGAAAGACTACGTATGGCTTATGTCTTCATAAATCTCTATTTATATGCATACTCATCTAATTCAGACTGCGTGTCTGATTCATGGGAGAAAGGTACCCTTATCTGCCTCAGATATTACCCTGGGTAAAAACCTCCCCATAGAGATACCCTCCTTGAAAATCCCATCAAGAACTGGGAAAGAGAATGCGAAGGTGCAAGGCCTTAGTAACCCTACATGAGGAGGAACGATCCTCTTGAAAACCCGAGATGGCAGCATAAGGATGAAGTATCGAATCGATGGATGAGATCCCGTCGAGAGATCTGTGGTCACTCACGACCGTTAGATCAGAAGAAGAAGATGGAGTGATAAGTGCCTTAACCCTGATAGGTATTGATTGATGGACAAGATTCCATTGGGAAACCTGTGGTCATGCATGACCGTTAGATTGGTAGGAGTAAGTAGGGTGTTAAATGCCTTACCCCTTTGTTTTTCTGTGTCTTCGTGGGTAGCGAAGAAATCAGGACCGTATATCCCCAAGGTCCATGAGAACATCTGGACCATTGATGTTTCCACGTCCAGGAAGTCGTGGGAGAATGCACAAGTTAGGAACCAGTCTGAGTTGTCAGATCTCGGCTGAAAAATCAGACAGTCGTTGGATCTGTTAGGAGATACCCGAGGGTTAAACCCCGAGTGAATAAGGGCGAAAGCCCCGAAATAGATCTGGACCATCCGATTTAAGGAGGCCATGTGTCATGATATTACCCATTTCGAGAAATCAGGAATCGTGAACTCGGGAGTCCTAGTGACGAGAGTTCGGGACTTTCCATGGTGAAAACCCCGAAATAGATTTGGGTCATCCAATTTAAGGAGGCCACGTGTCGTGAGATTACCCATTTCAAGAAATCGAGAATCGCGAACTCGGGAGTCTCGATGATGAGAGTTCGGGACTTTCCATGGTGAAAACCCCGAAATAGATTTCGGTCGTCCGATTGAAGGAGGCCACGTGTCGTGAGATCTCCCATTTCGGGAAATCGGGAATCCCGGGATCGAGAGTCCTAGTGACAAGAGATCGGGACTTTCCATGGTGGAAATCCCCAGATAGATCTGAACCGTCCAAATAATGAAGGCCACGTGTCGAGATATTAACCACATCGAGAAACCAGGGATCGAGAAATTGGGAGTCTCGTGATCGAGAGTTTGAACTCTCGTGATGATAAATCCCGATGAATAGACGAGATTCTTTTGGAGGATCTCAGGGTCTATAACGAACGTTAGATGAGAGGAAGAGACGTCAAATTTAAGTTGGGGCACGAATACACCTTAGGGTAAGTGGTGAGCAGATCTGAATGGCCAAAGTCCACCCACTCAGATCTACGGCTGAGGCTTCATTACGAGGCCCCCTTGTCGTTCTGCCTTTAATGGTGGGGGGGGGGGTCCGGAATCGGACATG
>ML815305.1:33339-44893 GCA_009831015.1 Picea engelmannii
CCCTCCACCCGGTATTGAAGCTTTCCAGGTAGCTGCAACGCTCACACTACCCAATATGGTGTTAGCAATCCCAGTGTGGTATTTACATCCACCTGAGATGGTCCCTCGCCCATCCCTTCCCCCACAGGAAGGCCTCCCCATGATGATTCTCGTCCTCACCCCCACTACCCACATACTCCCTACCCCCCCTGCTACAGCTGGGGGTAGGAGAAAGAAGAAGGAGCCCATAACTCCACTTCCTTCAGGCATCCCACCACCTTGCGCACTATGTGAGAAAGAGGGTCACCAAACCAACAACTGCCCATCACTACCAGAATTACAGAATTTGATTCCCCTCAATCAAACTCCCACAACACCCTTCACTACTGTCAGTCCAACTAATACCCAACCTTCCAGTCGTAAAGGATTGAGGACCAAATTCATGTGTGCCATCTATTCCGAGTATGGCCATTACACCCATCATTGCCCAGCACTTCCACATTTTCGGCAGACATTAGCTGTTGTACGCCAGAACTTTCAGAATGACCCACGCCCTGCTACGTCCTCTACAAAAAATATCATTGAAATTCGTTCTGTCACCACTTTAGTCAATGAACGCATGAGATGCCCTTGTTCTCTCTGTGATTCATTGGCTCATTTCACATACCAGTGTCCCATGATCCTCGCATATAGGCAACATCAGTTCACTCTGCGCCACGAACCCGTAGAGACGATAATTGACATTTCCTCACCACTCGAGGCTCTTCATGTAATTTCTCCTGAACCTGAGGCACTCCCAATGCCTCCTTGGTTCTTAGATGACATATCTGAGGATTTACCTCGTAACCCACCCAACTCTCCTTCTCATTCCCCTATGGGGACTCTCCATCCCACCACCACGGGTACCCCTCAATACCTTAATATATGGTTTATGTCGAGTGAACCCTCACCATCTCCTAGCATTACCCCCTCTATTTCTTCAGCAGGGGGAAATCACACTGTCACTGAGATCACTCCTCATGATCCATTATATTCCTGTCATTTCCAATGTGATGAAGAAATACTGGAAGAGCTACAACGCCCGGACTCTCCTTGGGACGCACTACATCATCGTGCCCTCTTCCTTCCGCAGGAAGCCCTCATGCGTCCTAGCCAAAACCCCATTTACGCGGTCGAAACCAAATATTTTATCCCATCAGGGCCTATTGATTGGTTCAACAATCCCATTCCTACCCCCGACGCTTTTGAAGAAGGTAATCTGGCTAACATTTCCCCCACCATCAAAATCGACATTTCCATTAAAGATGGCGTTGTCGAAGAAATCATCATTGGAGCTGCTTGCACTCCTCAGGAAATTGCCGCGTATAAAACCCTCTTCCAGGAATATAGGGATATTTTTGCCTGGTCATACACGAAAATGCCTGGCCTTGACCCATCTATTGTCAAGCATCGCATCAACACCTGACCTGACATCACACCAGTTCGCCAGAAACAGTAACCGCTACACCCATCCAAATCCGTGGCTATCAAAGCCAAAATCGATAAATTACGTACGGAAGGATTTATTTACCCCATAGCTTATACTTCATGGGTTTCCAACCCTGTACCCATCGACAAAAAATAGGGCACTATTCGCATCTGCACCGAATTTCGCGACCTCAATAATGCATGTCCAAAAGACAACTTTCCAACGCCTTTCATCGATCAAATTATCGACGACTGCGCCGTCCATGAAGCTCTCTCCTTTATGGATGGATTCTCTGGCTATAACCAAATTCAAATCCACCCAGCCGATTAGTACAAAACTGCATTCATTACCCCGTGGGGTACCTTTGCATATCGTGTCATGCCTTTTGGCTTAAAAAAACGCTGGCGCAACTTTTCAGCGGGCCATGACATACATCTTTCACGATCTGGATGCAATCATCCTCACCTACTTGGATGACCTCACAGCTCGATCCAAGAAACACACCCAGCACCTCGATGATTTATGAATCATCTTCCAACGGTGTCGTCAGTACAACATCTTCTTAAACCCGCTCAAGTGTGTATTCTGTGTCACTGCAGGGCGCCTCCTCGGTTTTATCGTTTCCCAAAGCGGTATTACCATGGACCCCCTTAAAGTCAAAGCTATCACCAAAATTCCACCTCCTCGAAGTTTACGACAACTACAGAGTCTACAGGGCAAAGCTAACTTTTTGCGATGCTTTGTTCCTGATTACGCCATCCGCACACACGGTTTCCTCCACTTACTACGTCACGACATCCCTTTTCATTGGGACGACTATGCCCAACAGTCATTTGACGATCTTAAAGCAGCGCTTTCAAATGCACCTTTAATCAGTGCACCTGACTATAATCGTGACTACATCCTCTACGTATCAGCCTCAGCTGTATCAGTAGCTGGCATCCTCGTCCAGCTCAGAGATGACAATCGTGAACACGTCATTTACTACGTTAGTAAGAACCTCTCAGGACCACCCTTGAAGTACAAACACGAAGAGAAACTTGCTCTTGTAGTTGTCCTTGCAGTCTAGAAACTGCGTCATTACATTCTGCTTCGCACCACCAAGGTCTTCGCAAACTCCAACCCCATGCAGTACCTGCTCAGTCGTCGACAAGTTAACGGAAAATTCGCTCGATGGATCATTATCCTTCAGGAGTACGACCTCGAGTTCTCAACACCTAAGAGTAAGAAGGCCCTCATTCTCGCCGACATTGTCACGGCCCTCCCCTCTGACACACCCAGCGCCCCTGTCAATACCGACTTTCCTGACGAACATCTCTTTTACATCGCTTCAGATGATCCTTGGTATGGCGACCTCCTCATCTACCTACGAACTCAAAAGTTCGATAACCATTTATCACGAGATGATCGTCGGCGCATTTGCCATCAGGCCCCCCGCTATCTCCTTATCGGCGACATCCTATATCAGTGGGGCGTTGACACCATTCTTCGTCGCTGCCTGACTATTGACGAGGCTGACAGAGTCTTAAACGATTTCCACAGTGGCGCATGTGGAGGCCATCTTTCCAGTATATCCACTGCGCAAAATATCATCCGGGCCGGTTACTTTTCACCTACCCTGTTTCATGATTGCATTCATGCCGTGAAACGTTGTGAGCAATGTCAGCTCTATGCCAACAAAGCCCGCGCTCCCCCCGCTCTTCTTCACCCTGTCATTACTGTAGGCTCCTTTTGTAAATGGGGCATCGACTTTATGACTGGTAATCCCCCCTCTAGCAATGGTCACAAATACATTGTTGTCGCCGTTGATTACTTCACCAAATGGGCCGAAGCTATGCCCACCTTCAACAATACCGCTGACACTGCAGTGCATTTTTTCTTTAACCACGTCATATCCCGGTTTGGAGTACCACTCCAACTCATTTCCGACCACGAGAAACACTTCGAGAATGAGATCTTCGTCGAACTCTCATCTCGGCTAGGCTTCTCTCACGAGTTTGCCTCGTCGTATTACCCTCAGTCAAACGGATAGGTCGAGGCAGTGAACAAAGTCCTCAAGACTATGTTACAGCGCACGGTTAATAAACATAAGACCAATTGGCATCATATGTTATTTTCCATGCTATGGTCTTATCGAACGGCAATAAAGACCGCTACAGGTTTCACGCCATTTCATTTAGTCCATGGGGTCGAGGCAACTCTTCCCATCAAGTGTGAAATTCCCACCCTACGCACCGCAATTGAGCTTTTACCTGACACTTCTCCAATGGAGCAGCGCTTGCTGAACTTGGAGTCTCTGGATGAAGATCGTCGACCTTCATTATAGAACAATGAGGCAGCTAAAAAACGATCCAAGGCTACCTTTGATCGCCATGTCAACCTTCGGTCATTTCGCGAAGGCAACCTCGTCTTGGCCTATGATATCGCCCATGATACCTTTGGCCATGGAAAATTTGAATCACTCTGGCATGGCCCTTACATCATCCAACATTGCCTCACCAAAGGCGCATACATCTTGGCCTCCCCCGAAGGCCTCTCACTCACGGAACCCGTCAATGGGTTATACCTCAAGAAATTTTATGCTTAAACGTAGTCATGCTACTTTAGGTTATTTTCTTGTTTATCATTTTTTAATGTTTTTTCTCCTTCCCTCTCGTCTAAACTATCCTTTGTGCTATTGACAGATGTTTCCTCCACTAGCTTACCACATTGGTTACACCGACGGCGCTAGCCGTTGGACACAAAATCTTGCTTCGGCTGCTTGGGCTCTCTACACCCCCTCACATGAAATGCTACATTCCAGCGGTATATGTTTGGGACCAGCAACCAACAACCAAGCCAAATACACTGCTGTCATTGGCATCCTGACCAATGCCCAGCGTCATCATATTCGTCACCTTAGCATCTTTCTCGACTCACAACTAGTCGTTCTCCAGCTCAACAATGTATACCGTGTACGTGATCCGTGCCTCTTTCGCAAATACCTGCAGGTTAGACTGTTATCTTGCCATTTTGATTCCATAACATTTACACATATTCCAAGACAATTGAATCAAACAACAGATGAAATAGCTAACACGGTGTTAGATTGGCATATATCACATCAAGCTACACATACATAAAACATCTCATACATCCTGTCACAGCATATACATAGAATAAACATCATCATCATCAAAAAACGCATGTAGACAACATCAGGATCTCAAAAAATATGTATACTCATACATATATCAACCCATTAGGCCATCCGCATGTTTACATACAAAAATACATTTTCCTCCAGGCCAGTGGCACACCTTGGTACAAAAATTAGCTCACCAGCCTATATACAATCAAAAAGTATACATGATACATACATCAGGGTGCCTCTATCACACTCCCACATGCTCCCCCCTCAGAAGGAGGTGGTGGCCCACCACCACCTGCCCCAGGCGGTGGTGGTGGAACACCCGCAGGACCCTCCTGCCCCAGCGGCAGGCGTCCACTAGTCATGGCGGCAAGCACAGCTGCTCGTCGCACTATAGACCGCCATGGTGGTGGTACTCTTATACACTTCTCCAGGAATCCCTCATCCTAGATGCGTATCCACATGCCCTCAGGCACGTCCTGTAACACCATCTCCAGACGATGGTGTATATCATCAAAATCAGCTCTGGCCGCCGCCGGAGGAGTGTGTGATGGCCCCGCAGCAGGGTCGTCGAACCGACGCCTCCTCGCTGCCCTCTCGGGCTCTGTTGGTCGCCCCGCGGCCTCATCCCGTTGACGCCTCTCTCCACGTGGCAGTCTCTCTGTCTCTCGCTGAATCGACGCTCTTTGCAGCTCCACCTCACGCCCACGAGGTGCCACATCTGCACATGCACAAAACAACAACAACAGATCGTATCAGCATCTATATCACATACATATGGACTGATATCTCAAAACATAATAGACATCAACAACATACACAATACTTAACATACCTCGATGGTCAAAAACCTCCCCAGGAGGCAACACCATGTCCGGATCCCCTCGGAAGTCAACCCCCGCATAGGGGTACCGAAGTATCACTTGCGGCATCTACCGCCATATCTGCGTCGCCTGCGCTGTAAAATAATGGCCACCTTCGCCACCACCGTGGTGAACCAAAAATGCAGACCACCGCCTCAATCACAGCTCTCGTGCCCCATGTGCCTCTAGTAGAACCCTCGGGCACAGCATCGACACCCTCTCCAAAAACCAGGCTACCAGGATCGAGCTGAACGTGAACTCTCCTATACGTATGGACCGAAATTGATCCAACTGCGCGATCATCCGCTAATGTACCGTCAACCCCCATGCAAACCGCTCACGGCCCACCACCACCCTCTCCAGCACCAGCAACTCGCCACCACTAATCTGTTGGGTCGCAAGTGACCCATACACGCGCACAATCATCGCCTCTATGCAACGATGCGCCAGGGAGTCTATAGCAGTAACACTCACTACAGTCCCAGACATGATGTTCTCGCCTAAGCAATATCGCTTGGTGATGGTAGAAAGGTGTGTATCCCTCGGCAGCACAGGCTCTGCCGGCAGCGGTGTTCCCCGGAAGGGGAGCCTAGTCAAAAAATATACATCCTCCACCGCAGTGAAGGGGATCTGCTCTCCTCACACGAGGAAGCAGTGCAGCTTCGAACTCCACATTTGGAGCAGGAACTGTAATAAGTACTCCTGTGCCCGTATGAATGGGCACTCAAAGAACTTTAGCAACCCACAGGTTGCTAAAGTCGCTCGCACCTCAGGCCCCGCATTGGCCACAGCATCTCGCAACTGCGACCAGTCTCGCTCTCACCACTTCACGTCCATCATCACTGTTGGTCACCTGCACACAACACAGAGTCCTATATCAGCTTGTGCAGCCATCATATGCATTAAACAGACTCATTTTTTACCCTTAAAACCTTGTCTCAAAGACGCGGTTTTTTCACCCACAGGCGCGCACATATGCACGCATGTTCACTATACAGGCACACACATATGCATGCATGTTCACTGCACAGGCGCACTCATGAGCACTCCTGTCCATCATACAGCCACGCTCACGAGCGCGCCTGTCCAACTCACAGGCGCGCATTGGTGCGCACCTGTCCACCTCACAGGTACGCCCCCAGGGGGCGCCTTAAATTCCCTCTATTGCGCATGCATGCGCGTATATTCGGTGGGCAGACACGCACCTATGCGTGCCTTCCACCAGATCGCCCACGCATGTGGGCCCACATCCTATCAAAAATCCCCTAATTACCCCTGTACGACCCCCCCTACCTACCTTGCCCAAAAATTGGAAACCTATTTCTATGCAGGACGATCAGACCACTAACCTGAAACTTGCAGAACGTCGATCGGCCGCCTCGTCCTCCCTGAATCACCAAATCTCCTCTGAAATCTGCTTGTCCAGACACTGTTGCAGTAGGTACAAATGAGGTGGCAATGTGTGCCCTACAGCTATATATAGCCCTTTTGCCAAAATTCCACTCACCATTCCAGGAACCCAAGGCGTCCATTCTTCAAACCGTCTTCAGCCACGGGATCAGCGTCCCGCCACCTACATCATAGCTATCCCTGGGTCAATTTTCATCCTGAGCCCCCGGGGCACCTTTTTTTTTCATATCATGGCCAAGTACGCACGCGCATTTTCACCTTTATATAATATATGCTCATATCTTAGATTCTCTTCAGATATTGTTCACTTTGGGTATTTGGTTGTTCTGTGTGCAGGTACTTGGTCATCATCCCTCAACATCATTCCTTCAGGTATATATTCAGCACTGGCATGTAGTCTCTCTCGTTGTATTGCATTTACATTTCCAGTCACACCCATTGATATTGGCCTTTAGGACCCTCATTCTCGGCTCTGCAGTACCCACCCCTCCATTTTGCATGATTGGTACTGTAACCCGGTAGCATTCTCACCCACATGAGTTGTCCCATTCATAGTACCTTTTGTCACTTTTGACACTCATGTTGTTCTTCATTACCCTTTAGGGATGGGAGTCCCGGTAGTCTTTCATCATGTTGCAAATCAACCACATACTTCGTCTCCTCATTTTTCTAGCTTCCCATATGGACTCCCAGATCATCGCTTTATGGTTCTATTCTTTTTACCTGCACCTCCGCATGATCATGAACCCTCCATTTTATCCACCATCAGTTTGCCCATCTACGAACCTATCTTCATTTCACCTACCTCATACAGAAACTCACCAATGGGGCCCCCACCCTTCATCAGTTTTCCAAGAAGTTTTTTCCCTCCCTGGGGCACTCATTTTACACTGGGGCACCCGTTTCTGTATTTGTACATTTTTCCCAACATTATTCATTATTTATTGTACAAACACCTTTATTTTCAGTCATTTCCTTTTGTCGTTACCATTGGCGACTTGCTTCCTTTTTTTGGCCACACGCAACCCATGTCACCCTTGGTTGGATCATTGCTTCACATTTACCCTTGCCGGCATCGTCCATATCTTCAAAGTACTTCACAGGTCACTTGCCTCTACCCTCTGAATTGGTTCACCGTGTCCTGCCTCTGGCACAACTTATCCTCGGTCTTGGCGTCCCCCTGACACTCGACCTTGTCACACGGTTGCGGCCACTCATTATATCATACACCCTCCAACCAAGGGCAGTCTTGAGTCTTCCCATTTTTTGACTTCGTCCATGTACCTCTGCCACTTCCCCACCTCAATAGATTCTATGAAGCCCTTTGCTTCTGGGATTCGTGTCCCCCTTTTGTCGACAGTAGCACACATTTTCCAGAAGGGCGACAGTATCTTGATTCTCAATCTCCATTTAATGAGAGATCTCAGACGGCACAGGGTGAAACACCATTGCTCCCTGTTGTCGTTGACCCCCACAACATTCGACACCAACACTTTCTCATGTTATGGTGGGTCTTACTTTGCGACTATTGCAGTTCTTTGTATCCTTTGCCAAATACCTCTGAACCTGGTAGGGCCATCAATGCCCACATCATCATCGCTGCTTATCACCGCGATCATTGCCTATTGTTCAAAGTCTATTCCTTTGCAGAATTGTCTTCTGCCTTTATCATCACCACCCCCGAGGGTGTTGCAGTTGTCTACACCAACACTTCAGTCATCTTTTTTCAGAGTTACATAACACGAGCATGGGGCATGCCTGCCTCGTTTGTACATAGTTGTATATTGTTACGCACCTTATGGAAGGTCGGTTTCTACTGGTTCCTTTCTTCTCCAAAGGATTGCTCTACATGGTCCCACTATTGCTCTCTCTTACAACCACATTCTCAGTAGAAGAAACATTGATGGATTTCGGCTATACGTTTGCTCCTAACCTCATCCATCAGGGGGCATCTGTTATCACTAAAATTTCGTCCGTACATGGCGACAAGAACTCAGCATCGTCAAACAGTAATGAAGTCATTCATGGCACTGGATTAATTTCACAGCATTGCAAAAGGGTAAAAAACTATACAAAGTAACCAAAAATTGAAGGGCGCTTTACAGAAGATGGGTGCACGTGCATATGCGCGGAACAGGAACGTACAATGCGCGCATGCACGCATGATGCGTGACTGTTAGCGAACAAACCCGCGCACCTGCTAAACGACGCATTTATTGTATTGGTCGGCCTCCCAACCACTTATGGACCAGCTCCCAACCTGATTTGACCATCAAACCTGAGCTGAATCCTCATGGTAGGCTGGTCAAAGACCTAATTGAGCCCTAAAGAGCCCCTTTTCACACCTCAAAGGAGTTACATAATCACCCAATGCTATGCTATAAAAATCCATGAAGAAACATCATTTTCTGAAGGAATTTCATGTAATGTTATGCTGCTTAGATTGTTTTAAGGACTCATTCCTTGACAATAACACATTAGCACCATTTCATTGAGCCATCCACCTCTCTCTTGAGTGGATGTTCTAGGAGTTCTTTCACCATCATTCTCATTTTCTTATTGTAAGGAGAGCAAGTTTGTGAGGGCCTCAAGAGCCTTCCTTTGGAGGAAGAAGGAACCACAGTTCCCTTTATTCATTGTGCTTTGATTTCATCAATAGACCAGCTCAAAAACATTGGTGATATTGATCTTTTTGTGTTTGTTATTTCTTTTTCCATATGCTCATAGTTTTAGTTTGTTTTAGCTTAATTCTTTCTTACAATTTTGTTGTTCTTTTTCTAACTCTTTCCTCTACAACTGTCATGATCAGCAAGACCCAACTGAGCATGTAAGCACCCTTTATTTGCTCACCTAGTGACGAATTGGGTGCAAACAGGGTGCACATAACTCCTCCTCATCCATTCACCAAGAGACATTCATCAAAATACATTCCACAAAAGAGAAACACCAAAATCACCAAGGGTAGCAAAAATTTCAGCCAAGTACTTCTCACAAATGAGAGAGTTATGTTATGAAATGAGATCTTGTGATATCAATTTATACAAAATGTCTCCAAAATAGTTTTTTCACATAATATTAGGGTAAACCAAAAAACTAGGGGTCAACAACCCTAATATTTCCCCTTTTACAAAATAGCATTAAACAATTCACTTAAAATTTTCTTTTACACAAAAAGAAACCTTAATTCAAAGTGACATCACCACTTTAGGGGATGTTTTCACACTAGGAGAGAGTCCTTGGTGTTGGAGGAGTGTAGTTAGGCTTCCCAAAGCAACATGTCAAGAATATAATTCACTTTATTCATGGTCAAGCCCTCATTCTCCTCAAAACATCCATGTTCCAAGGATTGGTAAGCTCAACACCAAACCCTAAGCCCCTAGGTGACGTCATGCCTTTAAAGGTGATGTTTTGCCTCTCCTAGGAAAAACGTTTGGCATGTGGGGGATATGTTTTGTCATCCAAGTCATCTTCTAGGCCTTCGAAGTTTCATCTCTCTCATTCGGCATGTGGGCCCTTAGCATCCATCTGTGGACTTCAAGCCCCATGGAAGCTCAATCTAGGCTTGTTCCTCCAAAATTGTCCACCAACTAGGTCCTGCAAAGAAAAATAAGAACGCCCTCCAAGGATATCAAGTTAAAATATCATGATAAGTAAATCAAGTCAATAAATGATCCACCTAAGCATGTGCATCAAATTTTACCCTATCAAACAATTAAGTGTTGAAAGATATTATGCAACTTTCCAAGCTTGAGCATGGGAGGGTTGACAAAGTGTCCTATTGGGTAGATCTTGCCCTAGGTTAAGGAGTGATCCAAATGGATTTCCACACATGGAAGTGTTGATACTAATATGGGGGTGAATCAGTAGTACAATTTAAAAACTTTTTCAACTTATACTTAAACCATTCAATTGTATCCAATGAGCAATGAACAATAGTATAAGAGTTGCACCAATACACCACAATACACCATGCACAATATATGAGAAATAATCAATAGTTATTGTTCAAGGGAAGTAATGACTTCCAAAGGTAGCTACAACTTCCAAATATAAAAGGAGGGATAAAACTACAAGAGGAAGATACAATCCTCCAATATCAAGAGAGGATTTACCTATCCATCCTTGCCCCTTCCTTCCACCTAAGAATATATGAGAGATAATAAAACTTTACATTGAATCATCACCATCAACCAACCATCACATAGAACCTAATAATGCTTCCTGAGACTTCTTAAACTTATGAAATTATTCAATTATTGGAATACTCTGATCTTGTATATAATATTACTCAATGTATTCTTTGAAACTCCTCCAAGTTTCACTCCTTGAATCCTCTGCAAAAAGAAGTTATAGAGAGAATGGTAGACCTTATTCAATTCTGGTTTATTCAGGAGAGAGAACTTGTATAGAATGCTCCACGCCCAATATTTAACATCTGATTTTGAAACTTGCACACAAGAAACTACAGACCGTACTCTTTCCAATGAAAATTTTCTCACTTCAATTAGATTCTCTATGAAGAAGTTTGTTGACGGGCGAAATTGACCGTCCATCAACTGGGAAAGTGGAACCGGTCCAGGGTTGTCTAAATAACCCAATCCATTTGGAATGGACCACCCTGACGAGTTTAACAGCTCCGTTGGCCGCTCTAAGGTCTTTTAAGAAAACCAAAGAGAGAATTGATCTAAGCTAAGTAATCTAAAA
>ML815305.1:46331-56990 GCA_009831015.1 Picea engelmannii
GAACACGGTCAAACAATAAAATGTGAATCGAATAGTTGGATACAACAGTTATGACTTGCATCTATTCGCAACTTGGTTACACTTTAACAGAATGGTATTCGAATTGGTCATAAGATATAAAATCACAACAATTAACTATAATTGCCACCCATATCATCTAGAATATCACCAATTTGAATCAAAATATTGACTGTGTTTGAAATTTAAATAACCGAAACAACCTGTGCTTAGAAACAACTTCAATAATTGACAGAGTATTCAATTCAAACTAAATTAAAACAATCAAATCTATCCCACGATTAATCGAACCAAAACCAAATCCAATCAAAGCTAATTCGGGAATTCGATTAATCAAAACAAACTTATATACAACAATGCATGCTTATTAAACAATTTTAAATCGATGCTATACACAGAGATGTGAGTTCATCATATAAATAGGTGATAATCATACCAGTGGGACTGTTCGGACTATGCCATCTTTGAGTTCACAACCGTTGTAGCAGACTCCACATTCTTAAACAAAATCGAACTTGTTGTTCGTTGTTTTTTATCAGTGGATGGCATTTTTGCCTTCTGGCTGGTGAGCCTTGCAACTTGATCCTCCAGAGAATGAATTCTAGACTGCAGCCTTGGCACATCGAGGTAATACCTTTCCAACCATGAGCCACACTGATCACATGGTGGAGCAGTTGTTTCGGTTGGAGCAGCAGGGGGTTTAGACGAGTCACCAAGGGTTTCACAAGGCATTTTGATGCCGGGAAAATTAGGATCATTTTGCAAACAAGGTGGTAGGTTTTTGACAAAATCATATGAAGGTTTGTCACACAGACCTTCAGAATAGGGATACTCACTTGCCAGGTAACGTTCAATCTCCGAGTCAGAGTCTTCACTTACCATGATAGGGTCAGGATTAACAGGTGTTTTTGGTTTGTTTCTTTCCATGCGAGAGATTAACCATGCATTTTTTTTGCCTTTAGAATTGGTAGTGGGTTTGGCTTTAGGCCTTTTAGCCACGGGTTTAGCAGTGTCCACATCTGTGGTGACAAAAATGGGTAGGTCAATAGATGAATCGGGTATGGGTTTGGGGTAGCAGAGCATTAGAAGGCACAGGAGGGACTGACTTGCTCTCGCTCACCACAGGTTTGTCCACTTGTGGTGGGTTTGATCCATCAAAATCATTTCGTTTAAGAAAATCATCCCAACAGTCTCGGTGCAACCCTAAGTGATATACCATAAGAATTTTAATTAACCCAAAGTGAAACATGCTGTTGTCGGCCTAGTTTCGTTTATATCTTTTAGACATTTTAAACAAACTCCTATGCAAGTAGTGAGGCATATTAAGTTCATAGCCCATGAAAACCATAAGTATCTGAAGGTGGTACAAGAAAACGAAACCATACCGGCCCTCGCAGGTGATGAACTGCTTGGTTACCATCAGCAAGTCGTGCCAGCGTTGCTTCAGCATGTTTGCGGGTAAACCCTTGTCACAAGAATTCACCTTTCATGACTGGAAGAGTAATGTCCAAGGGACATCTTCCATTTTGCAGTTTTTTGACCATTTCTGACCAGTAGCAGGCAGACCGGTAGCTAAACTGAGAAATTGCTCGTTAATTTCTAACTACACATCCCCAACCTTGGCTCGGCAGCCATCAAAGGTTAACGCGAATTGTCGAGCCACACCAGGTTTATATCCATCAAACCTTCGTATGAACGGGAGCCAGCTGAATTCTTCAAGGTCGCTATAAGCACCATCGAACATCAACAATGCCTGGTTACCATTGGGCTCAGCCCTTACGACTGGAGCCATGGCGCGGGCATCATGGTAGGGTTCAGACTAAACACACAGGAACATAATCGATAGGGCTAATAGCTACAAGCACTCAAAGAGGATTCAAATCAATATGCACGTGTGAAGGTGGTGGGTTAGTTCACCACCATGCAAAACATTAATGGTCGAGTACAACGCGATTCCATTAATTATGACATCACTCAAATCACATTAATCGGCTAACACAAGGATTTAAACGGTGGATAGTGATACCAAGGCACCATTGTATTGTTTGAAACCATGAACATTCAATATAGAATCAAACCCAAAGTTAATACGCGCCAATGCAATATTTCGAACCATTAAATCAAAGCCAAAAGTTCAACCAATGTGCAATTTCATAACCTCAAACCATTGCCATTCAACATGAAATCGAAACTCATATATTGACCATGCGCTTGTCGCATAATGTATAATCAAAGTTTGTAAAACATTGTGACTAAATGACTTTATGAAATCGATAAGCCAAGAGCTTATGGAAGTAAGGGTCACATTACATAAAACAAAATCGACCATGACCCCTATATAATCAAATATAATTCATAGATTAACATGTTCAATGCCTCATCAATTAAATAAAAATCAAGTTGCGCAATCAAAGTAAAGTAGGTAAATGGACATAGTTCGAAAAATAAACCAAAGGTAAGTACCAATCAGAATATCAATGAGCAGATCATGACAGTCCAAACAACGATGGAGGAGTTTTCATGCTTTCAGTCGTGAAAACTAAATTCAAACCAATTTGCAAATGTCGTATGAAATGAAAACATCGTCTCTTTGCAAAATGAGACGATACCTTGACATTCAGGAGACATAGGTGTAGGCAGCTTATAAGGTAATGGAAAAAATTGAATTGGTTGCCAACAATGGCGACTCACTGGGAGAAGCAGTCATCTCTGTCGAAAGAAACAAATTTAGATTAGGATAATAAAGAAAATTTCAACTCCAAAACAACAACTAGAAAATCGTACAAACATCATCATTTACTATATTTTCCAGTGATGTTTTAAAAGATGCAAACTAATGACAGTGTTAAGATCAAAAAGTCATGATTTTTTTTTATGATAAAATCTTCAATACTGTTGGCATGGCCACTGCTGCCAGCAGGCATCCATAGCCTTGATAGGGTTGCCATTTAACCCACTCGGACATCTGTATCCTGTCAAGAAGTTCTAGATCAGAATAAAGGACTTTAAAAGAGGTTTCTTATCTTTTTTCACAAATTTTCGTGTACCCGACATTCCTTCGCTGCCAACAAGCCTGTTCAGTACCCCGACGAAGTTGTCTTAGTGCCATGCTTGCATTTACCCGCTGCCACCGGACCTGTTCAGTATCCCGGCAGGTTTACAAACACTTCCCACAGCTCTCATTAATATTTTTATTTTGTTTTTCTTTTGTGGATAGCTGAGTGGGGTGACGCTGAAAAATCTTGATATTTTATCATATTTTTTAGACCTCATCAGAATTTTTTTTTTTTTTTGACACCGTCCTTTACTCAGCACCAAAAATGTTTTATTTTTAAAACAACTTACTATGACAGGGAGACATCCTTTTGAGTCATTGCTTTACGGAAAAGGGACAACGTAAAAAGATAAAGATAATCATGACAAACTTCACTCAAAGATTGAAATCAGTAACTTCTTTCAAACAACAAAATTTTCCAACATAAATATCATTTCAGCAATATATCGTTGATGTTCATGCAATTTTTCAGAAGTCATTTCAGCGAAGAGATTTTTCTTATGGTATTTGTTTGAATGGCTCAGTGCATAGTCATGCATATGTTCCAAAAAATATATAAAACTGATCAATCAAATCAAAACCAAAAATGAGAACAAAGGGAAAGTAAAAACAAAAAGAAATATTTACATAATATACAAGGGTAGAAATCAAGCGAAGTATCTTTTTAGGGCTTGGCCATTCACTGGGTAGGTGTCAAGCTACCCTTCAAGATTCTGTAAACGAAAGGAACTAGGACCCAACTTTTCAGCAATCAAAAATGGCCCAAGCCACAAATTTTGAAACTTGGTATGTTCACCCTTCCCTTCGTGTGGTTTGTCCCACTTTAAGACGAGATCGCCTACTTCAAAATTCCTATCAGAAGCAGAACTAGAATCGAACCAGCTTTTAATCAGTTGTTGATGTTGATCTAGCTTATGCTTAGCTTGGGTTCTTACTTCTTCTAACTTCATCAAAGCATTAATATGGATTTCTAAAGGGGGACAATCTTCTTCTTGAACTTTTTGTGACAATTGAAGCGAAGGAAGAAGAATGTCAAGCGGCAATATGGCTTCTCGGCCATAAATGAGAAAAAAGGGGGAATTACCTATAGCGGCTTTGGGTGTTACCCTATCAGACCACAATGCATTCATCAGTACATTGTGCCAGTTCTTGTGATTTTCAGCCACAGTTCTCTTGATAATCTTGATCAAGTTCTTGTTTGTTGATTCTGCTAGGTCGTTACCCTGAGGGTAATAACTAGTGGAATACTTCAGCTTTATTCCCTTTTCTAAGGTGAACTCACTCATCTCAAGAGAAGAAAAGTATGAAGCATTATCAAAGACTAGACAATCAGGGATACCAAAACGAGTGATGATATTTGAGTTTAGAAAAGTGATCACCTGACTTGTGTTAACAGTTCTTAGCGCGGCGGCTTCAGACCATCGAGTAAAGTAATCAGTGGCTGTCACAATATATTTGTGTTGTTGTGAGGATGGAGGGTTAACAGGACCAATGATATCAAGGCCCCATTACTGGAAAGGAGAATCGACTAAAACGGTTTGCAAAGGGAAGGCTGGTTTTTCCAATTGCCCTGATGCTTTCTGACAAATGATACATTTACGGCACAAGGCATGGGCGTCCCTAAAAAGCGTTGGCCAGTAATAACCAGCTCTTAAAACCTTATGAGAAGTGGTGTCGCCACCGAAGTGACCACCAACTTCTCCTGCATGCAACTCAAGAAAGACTTTTTCTGCTTTGTCCTTTTCAAGACAACGCATCAGTACGCCATCAAAATTCTGACGAAACAGTATACCGTTAACTAAATGAAAGGAGGCGGACTTTAGTCTCAACGCTCTTCTTTTGGTTGGGTCAAGGTGATAGGGTGTTGATCCATGTTGAATACAGTGTCTAATATCGTCGTACCAAGGACTTACTAGGTTTTGTGTGCAACAAATCAAACTTTGATCGCGTTGTTCTAGGTTTGACGTATCACTATCTTCTTGTTGTTCGGTTTCTGAATCAACTACCAAATTACACAACCCTTGGCCTCTCACGATCTATGCTGGAGTGATTTCTAAATCATACTCCTACAAGGAGGTGACCCAGTTATCTCTTTTCTCTCCTAACTCCTTTTGCACTAACAAGTTCCTAACGGCAGGGTAAGGGACAATGACCTTCGTCCTTGACTTTAGAAGATAAGACCGGAAATGCTTAACTGCTTTGAAAACAGCGTAGGCTTGCCAATCGACTGCTGGGTAGTTAAGTTCAACGCCTTTGAAAGAATAACTCATAAAGGCTATGGGTACTTCGTTATTCTCGGAATTCTTCTGAGTTAGAACTGCGGCATAGGAACGATCAGAGGCATAAGTATAGAGTGTGAAGTCCTAAGAGAAATCAGGGCTCATGAGAGACGGAGCATCTATTATGGCCTTCTTTATAGCATTGAAAGCTTGGTTTTCTGTGGGTCCCCAGCGATATTGGGTTTCTTTTTTAATCAGGTTCTAGAGAGGCCTGACCATTTCGGAGAAACTGGGGACAAATCTTCTCACGAAATTAATCTGGCCTAGGAAAGACTGCATGGATTTTTTGGAGGTAGGTGGGGGAAGTTTAGCGATGACTTGGGTCCTCTCGGGGTCAATAATCATTCCATCACTAGACACAATGAATCCTAGTAATTTACCTTGTTCTACTGCAAAGATGGACTTTTTGGGGTTCAAAGAGATGCCATATTTACGACATCGTAGCAAAACGGCTCGTAAGTGAGCTAGATGATCATCTTTGTTTTTAGAATAAATGGTCACATCATCTAAGTAGACTACTACGGAGTGATTGATTAAGCCTCTAAAATAAATTTCCATTGCTCTCTGAAAGGTAGCACCAGTATTAATCAATCCAAAGGGCATTTTGCAATAAGCATAAGTGCCCCATGGGGTACGGGAAGTAGTTTTTAATTGGTTTGGTGCAGACATCAAGACTTGGTTGTATCCAGAGAAACCATCTAGTAAAGATAGCCTCTCGGAACCAGATACTTGTTGCAGGATCTGTTCCATGGGAGGGACAGGATAATTATCTTTGTCAGATGCTTTGTTGAGGTTTCGGAAATCGACACAAAGTCGAATTTCCCCTTTTTTCTTCCACAATGGGACGAGGTTGAACACCCATTGAGTGTGTCTAACAGGAAAAATTATTTTAGCACTTAGGAGTTTATTCAATTCTTTTTGTACGGTCGGTTCTAGTTTAGGATGCATTTTCCTCAGTTTCTGTTGGAAGGGTAAGGTTTGGGGTTTCATCGGGATGACATGTTGTATAATATTAGGATCGAATGTTTTAAGATCATCATAAGTCCATGCAAATACATCCTTGAATTCTTTAAATAATTTAACAAAAGCAGCTTTTTCTTGTCTTGAACATCCCAAGCCTAAGTTGATACACTGAGGATTTTCACTAGTTCCTAAATTGACTTTTTCATAAGACAATGAAGAACTGTTGGTTTTACAATTGACCGTCTTTTTAAATTTATCTTCAAAATCATAAAACTTTTCTAGTCTAACAACAGATTTGGGAATGAAATTTACCATGTTCGATAGGGCTTCTGGAGATTTCGGATTAGGTATTAACGTAAAGTCATGCAAATTGTCATCGTGTGTTTGTTCATTTATCACAGCACCTTGAAAGGTTTCTTCCATGTGCAGAAAGTTAATGATCTGTTGATCATCGTCAAATACTCTCCAGCTTGTGATATTGTCAGGAATAGATGGTCGAAACAATAGCTCGACAGAGAATGCGTTTGGAGATAAGTCTTCTGCAGGAAGAAGTTTAGAAGCAACATTAGCTAGTAGATCTGCTTCAGCATTATTTAACCGAGGGATGGAATTTATATTAAAAGCAGAAAAATTATTTATTAAACTCCATACCTCAGACTGGTAACATTTGAGATGTGGGGAAAGACAATGTATAGAATTTCTCACCTGCCTGACCACTATCTCAGAGTCGCCAAATACAACTAGATTTTGAATGTGCATGTCCAGGGATTTTCTGAGACCTTGCAATAAAGCCTCATATTCTATAATATTGTTAGTACATTCAAATTCTAGCCTACAATCCAATAATGTTTTGTTACCTGCCGGATCGATAATGATGCAGCCTGCACCAGCTCCTTCTTTAGACTTGGAACCGTCAAAGTATAGAGACCAAATTTGATTCTCATCGGGTTCACAGGATTGTTGGATAGAAGTTTTTTGTTGCATACATGTTAGGATCTCGGATTGTCGTTCCGGATTGTTGATAGGTGAAACTTCAGCTGTGAAATTTCCAAAGAAGGTGTCCATTCCTTGGACTTCAGGTGAATCAGCCGGACGTGTATATGGTTCATTTGGGTCATTCAAGTTTGTTATCGTGAACTTGAGGTAGCGCTCACAATTCACCCTGATTTTGTTGGGCTTACCATTTTCTGGAAGCCATAAGTGAGACCAGACCGTTGCGAAGTAACCATGTAGCTGCTCCGACCAGTCCCTGCTTAAAAACATACCATACACTTCTGGAATATCCACCACAATTATATCAATAACCTGATGAACTTTTGGGTTAGACGATAATCTAATCAATACATTTTTCAGTTCGCCTATAACTTTAACATCTGTTCGATCAAGTTGTATGATTTTTAAAGAAGATGGTTCTACTTCGGCGTTAATCTTTTGGCAGACTGACCAAGGCATCACATTTGATGATGCTCCTGAGTCAACCATACAATTATGCACATTTCTGTTCAAGATTTCGAAAGTTAAAAGAAAAGGAGGAACATTCTTGTGAGTATTCAGGATCGTAGCTTGTGATTCCTTACTCGCGTTTTCTAATGCTACTTTATCTACATTACTTGCGTTATTTACATTATTTACATTATTTACAGGAGGTACAGGAAGGCTTTCTTTATCTTGAGGATCAGGATTATTTTTTGTGGAAGTCTTCTATGGAGCTTTGCTTTGCACAACCTTGTTACCATTAGAATTACCATTCTTGCCATTGTCCGAAATATTTTGCAACATCTTCTGTAAAAAAAATGGAAATTTCAACAACTCATAAATAGAAATGTTAGCCCGTAATTTTTTAAGATCTTCAACAACATCATAATCTAATTTAGGGCCATCATTACTTTGTTTTGTTTCTACTGATTTAGATGGCTTTGGAGGTAAAGTTGTAGTGTTTTTAGCAGGAGGTTTATTTGTTGTCTTACTCCTAGTGTTGTAAGGGTGAACAGTCTTGAAGTTGGCTTGAAAGATACTATCAGAGAAATGTCCAAAGATGTTCGGAGAAGACTATTCTTCTTGATTTGTTTCCTGCTTGACTTCCTCTTGAGGGATTTCGGGAGGCATCAAGTCATCTTGGGCTCCTAGAATTGTCTGGAGTGCGCATTGAAAAATTTCTAGGTTCAAGCCTTCAGGGTTTGGATTAGGCCGGTTAGCAGGAAAAGGCTTTCGGAAAGGAGGTTTGTAAGGTCCTTTACTCGAAGAGGCTTCTTTAGTCGACCTTTTTAAATCTATAACTTGATTAGATAATTTTTGTACAACTTTGGTTAAATTTTCCAAATCAGATTTCTCGGGTTGTGTTTTGTTTTGTTTTGGTCTGGGAAGAATTTCAATCTTCTTTTTGGAAGAAGAAACAGTCTCGACTTCATTGCTAGAAGAGTCCTTAAGGCTAAGTATGTCTTTTTCAATCTGAGTAGCCTCTTCAAAGGCTTCTAACAACATGGATTTTTTAGATCTTTTCACCCAAATAGTTATACTTTGATGTAGAGCTTTAGTGTAGTAAGCTATTACAAGACTCTCAGCAGGCATAGAGTCTCCTGGGATTCTATTTTTAAGCGTTAAAAATCTTTGGTTAAAATATTTAACTTTTTCTTTTGAGTTCATTTTTAAACTTGAAAGATCCATGACTAAGACTTCCGGAGGCTTACCATCTCCGAATTTTTCCAAAAAGCATGACTCAAACTTTTCCCAAGACACTATGGTATGGGGTTGTTGGGCAAAGTACCAAGTGGACGCATTACCCTCAAAGGTGTAAGGGAACAACCTATAGACAACGTCTTCATGTTCAACGTTACAGAGTCTGATGGCTAACATAAATTTTTTGATATGATCTTCGGCTATCTGTTTTGAATCGGGATCAAACTTAGGAAGCCATTTCTCCGGATGTTTAGGTAAAGGGTGTTGGGCTCCAGGTACAGCTACAACATCCTGGTCCAACCAGGGCCTAGCAGGGTTGTTCTGATTTTCCATTGGGGTAGTGGGTGTGGAAGGATGAGAAGGTGGTTTGCCTTCGTCAGAAGAGGAATCTCCCCCAAAAGATGAAGGAGATGAAGGAGGTGGTGAAGGAGGTATCCCAGATCCTCCTGCAGCAGGATTTGTGTCTGGATCTGTTGGATTCACAGTGAGGTCTATGTCACCTAACTGTTCTCTGATATCAGAGAAGTCTAAAGGTTGACCCCATGGGCGGTTTGGTCACCTAAGACTAGCTAAGGCACTATGTGTTCTGATAAGAGATTGACGAACGATCTCTTGGGGATCACCACATGTAGGATTAGGGGTTGCTGGCTCAAATGTGATCTGCGGATCTTCGGTTGAAGTAGTTGTTGTTTGAGGGGGGATATTATCTTGTGAACGGATTCTAGTCACTATACGTGTGCGATTAGGTGGGGGAGGAGTATTGTGACCGCCTCGTGCCATTAATTAAGTTCAGGCCCTCCTTCTAGCGCCATTTGTTGATGGGAAAAATTGACCGTTCGTCAACTGGGAGAGTGGAACTAGTCCGGGGTTGTCTAAATAACCCAAGCCGTTTGGAATGGACCACCCTGACGAGTTTAACGGCTCCGTTGGCCGCTCTAAGGTCTTTTAAGAAAGACAAAGAGAGAATTGATCTGAGCTAAGTAATCTAAAACAAACAAAACAAACAAATTAAAAATAACTAAAACTAAATGAAAGAAACTAAACTAACTAAAACTAACTAATACACTAATCTAATTAAAACAAACTACCAAATTAATCTAACACTAAATCTAACTATTCTAACTATTATATACAATCTACTAATTACTATTATAATAACTCAAATCAACTATTTAATTATCAGCTGCAATATTTCTTATTCACAAATGTACACTATAAACAACCTACAGATTTAATTAAAACCTGCAAAACTCATGTGTTTTCTTCCCTAAGACAGCCAAGAATCTTTTTTTATTTTAATATTTTATGAAAAAGAGATAAACATAACTGAAATTAAACGATCTAATATATTTACTGAAATTAAACAATGTAATATAAATCTAATTAAGATTATATCTAAATTAAACTACTTAATGAAAACAGTAAACAACAAACTAATTGACCTGGAAACGCTCCAAGTCTGCCCTGTGTATGATGACTTCTAAGTTGGTCGGAGGAGAAAACTCGCACCGGTTAGTCCATAAGTTTTTCGTAAACGATTGGTTGTGCTGCTTCTTGAAGTGTTTTACAGGACAAACAAGACATAAAAGAAAATCATAACAATCTTATGATTATAAATTCCTGCAATAAGGGAAACCTGTTATGCAAGAAACTTATATTTTATAATTC
>ML815305.1:57482-82480 GCA_009831015.1 Picea engelmannii
ATAATTCCAATGAGTTTATCATTCAAATTTAACCAAATCGAAAAATGATACAAACGAAACAGGGTAGAAATGCTCTGTTTTTTAATTACCATAAAACATGGTCAAATCATAACAGGACTATTTCATATCAAATAAAATCAATGGTGAATCATATTGTATACGATACGATTTAATTGAACACAATCATAATCGATACAATCATAATTGAACATAATCGAAATTGATTTGTTACTGCTGTATAAGATTCATATCATTTTGATCAAATGCCAATAAGGAAAGGTTGTTATGATTATTGCCAAACATTCAAAACAACATCAAACTTCCCCATAGATCTGAATCGTTGAGCGTTTACATAATCAATCAGACAGAATCACATAATGATCATAGCCATCAATAGCAGTGATAACCATAAACTGGGCAACAATCAAATCGAATTGTGACTGAGTCAAAAATAGAAACACATCGTAATCCTGGGCATGATCATTTACGTCCAACAAATCAAATTCAAACAATATATTTGTTGCGATATGCACCGAGCTGAGAACACGGTCAAACAATAAAATGCGAATCGAATAGTTGGATACAACAGTTATGACTTGCATCTATTCGCAACTTGGTTACACTTTAACAGAATGGTATTTGAATTGGTCATAAGATATAAAATCACAACAATTAACTATAATTGCCACCCATATCATCTAGAATATCACCAATTCGAATCAAAATATTGACTGTGTTTGAAATTTAAATAACCGAAACAGCCTGTGCTTAGAAACAACTTCAATAATTGACAGAGTATTCAATTCAAACTAAATTAAAACAATCAAATTTATCCCACGATTAATCGAACCAAAACCAAATCCAATCAAAGCTAATTCGGGAATTCGATTAATCAAAACAAACTTATATACAACAATGCATGCTTATTAAACAATTTTAAATCGATGCTACACACAGAGTTGTGAGTTCATCATATAAACAGGTGATAATCATACCAGTGCAACTGTTCGGACTATGCCAGCTTTGAGTTCACAACCGCTGTAGCAGACTCCACATTCTTAAACAAAATCGAACCTGTTGTTCGTTGTTTTTTATCAGTGGATGGCATTTTTGCCTTCTGGCTGGTGAGCCTTGCAACTTGATCCTCCAGAGCATGAATTCTGAACTACAGCCTTGGCACATCGAGGTAATACCTTTCCAACCATGAGCCACACTGATCATGTGGTGGAGAAGTTGTTTCGGTTGGAGCAGCAGGGGGTTTAGATGAGTCACTAGGGGTTTCACAAGGCATTTTGATGCCGGGAAAATCAGGATCATTTTTCAAACAAGGTGGTAGGTTTTTGACAAAATCATATGAAGGTTTGTCACACAGACCTTCAGAATAGGGATACTCACTTGCCAGGTAACGTTCAATCTTCGAGTCAGAGTCTTCACTTACCATGATAGGGTCAGGATTAACGGGTGTTTTTGGTTTGTTTCTTTCCATGCGAGAGATTAACCGAGTGTTTTTCTTTCCTTTAGAATTGGCAGTGGGTTTGGATTTAGGCCTTTTAGCCACGGGTTTAGCAGTGTCCACATCTGTGGTGACAGAAATGGGTAGGTCAATAGGTGAATCGGGAATGGGTTTGGGGTAGCATAGCATTATAAGGCACAAGAGGGACTGACTTGCTCTCGCTCACCACAGGTTTTTACACTTGTGGTGGGTTTGAGCCATCAAAATCATTTCGTTTAAGAAAATCATCCCAACAGTCTCTGTGCAACCCTAAGTGATATACCACAAGCATTTTAATTAACCCAAAGTGAAACAGGTTGTTGTCGGCCTGGTTTCGTTTATACCTTTTAGACATTTTAAACAAACTCCTATGACAGTAGTGAGGCATATTAAGTTCATAGCCCATGAAAACCATAAGTAGCCGAATCTGGTACAAGAAAATGAAACCATACCGACCCTCGCAGGTGATGAACTGCTTGGTTACCATCAGCAAGTCATGCCGGCGTTTCTTCAGCATGTTTGCGGGTAAACCCTTGTCACAAGAATTCACCTTTCGTGACTGGAAGAGTAATGTCCAAGGGACATCTTCCATTTTGCATTTTTTTGACCATTTCTGACCAGTAGCAGGCAGACCGGTAGCTAAACTGAGAAATTGCTCGTTAATTTCTAACTGCACATCCCCAACCTTGGCTCGGCATCCATCAAAGGTTAATGCGAATTTCCGAGCCACACCTGGGTTATATCCATCAAACCTTCGTATGAACGGGAGCCAGCCGAATTCTTCAAGGTCACTATAAGCACCATCGAACATCAACAATGCCCGGTTACCATTGGGCTCAGCCCTTACGACTAGAGCCATGGCGTCGGCATCATGGTAGGGTTCGGATTAAACACACAGGAGCATAATCGATAGGGCTAACAGCTACAAGCGCTCAAAGAGGATGCAAATCAATATGCGCGTGCGAAGGTGGTGGGTTAGTTCACCTCCATGCAAAACATTAATGGTCGAGTACAACGCTATTCCATTAATTATGACATCACTCAAATCACATTAATCGGCTAACACAAGGATTTAAACGGTGGATAGTGATACCAAGGCACCATTGTATCGTTTGAAACCACGAACATTCAATATAGAATCAAACCCAAAGTTAATACGCGCCAATGCAATATTTCGAACCATTAAATCAAAGCCAAAAGTTCAACCAATGTGCAATTTCATAACCTTAAACCATTGCCATTCAACATGAAATCAAAACTCATATATTGACCATGCGCTTGTCGCATAATGTATAATCAAAGTTTGTAAAACATTGTGACTAAATGACTTTATGAAATCGATAAGCCAAGAGCTTATGGAAGTAAGGGTCACATTACATAAAAAAAAATTGACCATGACCCCTATATAATCAAATATAATTCATAGATTAACATGTTCAATGCCTCATCAATTAAATAAAAATCAAGCTGCGCAATCAAAGTAAAGTAGGTAAATGGACATAGTTCGAAAAATAAACCAAAGGTAAGTACCAATCAGAATATCAATGAGCAGATCATGACAGTCCAAATAACGATGGAGGAGTTTTCACGTTTTCAGTCGTGAAAACTAAATTCAAACCAATTTGCAAATGTCGTATGAAATGAAAACATCGTCTCTTTGCAAAATGAGACGATACCTTGACATTCAGGAGACATAGGTGTAGGCAGCTTATAAGGTAATGGAAAAAATTGAATTGGCTGCCAACAAAGTTATGATTGTTTTACCCGTAACACTTGTTTATGACTAGCTTCAGGACTAGTCAAAAACCCTAGCTTCCACATAGTGTATCTCCAAAATTATAGTGAATAAAGAGCTTAAATTTTTACCATAGCTACCTAGATATGTCTTCTCAATACCATATCAATTTCACCATATGAATAATTCTATAAAAAATGTTATAGCGAAAATGGTAATATTACTTGTAAATAACATACCTTAGAACACATCACCAAAAGACTTCATCATCCCTTGAAATCCGGCCTTCTTTACTTCAGATTTCCTATGAAATTCGACTTGTGTGTGTAAAATGAATGTATAATTATATGTATTTATACCCTTTATGTCAATTCCTTTTAACATTAGGGCCGACCTGACACTTTCTTATTTTTTAATTCTTTTCTTTAATTGTCTTCAGGGCTGACTTGTACTTCCTTCTTCAATTCACTTTTTCATATTCAAAAAATCATTTCTCCTCAACCATGAGGATCCACGTGATGTGACACCTACCAATGGAAACAACAAGATGTATACTATCCATCCATGGGTGGTGTGTCTACATGTGCATTAGCCTTCATGTCCAAATACCTTCATCAATCTTGCAGTCCAAAAACAATGACTAGGGTTGACATCAATGACAACAACCAATCTTCCAACAGGAAGGACTTTACTGTGTTCATCAAGTTGATCTACAGAGTGGTGAAGATGGTGAACTTATATGTTTTGAGTTTTATTTTCTCATGCATTTTATTAATGCTTTGTGAGGAAAATGTATCATGCATTTAATTTATGCTTTTATGAGATGCTCATGCATTTAATTATGCTTTATGAGCTTTTGGAAAACTCATGCACTTAATTCTTTTGTAAAATGATTAATACTTGTGAGGAAATTAAGACTCACGTATTTGTCATTGAAATTGTAATTATGGAAATTGGTTTTTATGTGAGAAACCACCTCACACCAAGTTTCCATTATTCTCAATTATAGGTTGAGAGAATCAAGGACATGGATGAAGAGTCTTTGGGTAGTTTTGAAACTTTTCCCATTATGTACTTGAAGATAGTTTGAGATACTACATTCATGGATCTTGTTTTCCCTCTTTTGTAATTAGATTCTATTATTGTAGATCTAGGAATTAATGCTCTTTCTTAAGAGGGAGCGAGGAAAAAATATATAATGCCTTATGTGATCACTTTGAAAAGAGGGGGGGGGGAGGGAGTAATAGATAATGAATTAGTGGAGTTAGCGATCCATAGTACTAGTGGGTGTTCTATATGCACTAAAAACACTCTAAAAACCCTCAATTAAATTGTCAACCTAGGGTAAGTAAACTTAGAGTTGTAGCAATATATATGCCAAGGTAGAAGGGCTAGAGGTAGTATAGTCTAACTAAGGAAGTAGTTATCTAAGGGATAATCTATTCAATCAAAGACTACTAATGATCAAACACTACTAAGAAACTCAAACTATTTACCCTAAGTAACCTTTGGACCAAGGATCGATGGATAGTTCTAAGAAAACAAATGAAAACCCTACTTAAAGCAAACTAGTTCAATCATAATAATAAGCAAAGAAAACTATTTAAACATAACAATAAGAAAAAGAAAATTATTCGTCTAATAAGCAAATGGTAACAACAAACTACTTCAACTAGCCTACTTAAATTCAATAAGTAACTATCCTGTGAAAGAAAGTAAAATAAACGAGCAAGTAACTATTCTATTGAACTAAGTAAACAAGCAAGCACAACAACTAGCTAACTTATGATAACTCCTACAACAAGTAAACTAATTAAGACTACTCAATAAGTAACTAATTGTAATATACCAGACATAAAAAGTATGCAGAACAGAAATAAAATGCTAGAAATGGAAAAATAATAGCAATATAACCAGAACATTCACCACATTAGCACTGAAATGATATAAGAATAACAATAGAAATAACACTTTGAATCTGAAAGCAATGTTCACGGGCCTCTTCAAGGGGGCAACCTCCAGTTGAGTAGAGCTCTATTACAATAATATCCAATCTAGGGTTCCCATACCCTGGACTCCTATTTATACTAAATATGTCTATCAAAAGAAGCATCTAGAGGAAGATCCTTCTAGAAGCGGAAGCTTCTATTAGGTATTCTTACATATGACTTATTCTATTTTGTTGCAAGGCCTTATTAATATTGACCTTTATTACATATGAATATATTGTTCTACCTATGTGCGGGTTAGGACCCTAACATGTCCTCCCCCTTAAAAATAGCCTTGTCCTCAAGGCTAGAGATGTGGAAATTGCTGCAGAATGGTAGTTGGTTCCCAAGTGGCATCTGTTGGAGTTGTATATTTCCATTGGATTAACACTTCCTTGATGGTTTTCTGACACAGGCGACACTCACACTGGTCAAAAACTGCTTGTGTCTATAGCCAAATGGATCCTTCTTCGACTAACTTGGGAAGGTTGGTTTGAATTTGGCACTTAGTTCCAATCACCTTCTTTAAGCAGGAAACATGAAAAACAAGATGTAGCTTTGAATGACTGGGCAAAGCTAATTGATAGGCCACCTGTCCCACACACTTGAGACCTGTATAAGGACCATAAAATTTGAGAGCTAGCTTTTGATAATGCTCGGCCTTGAGGGAATTCTACTTGTAAGGTTGTAGGCAAAGAAATACCTGATCCCCTTCTTCAAATTGACGTTCAGAGTGACCTTGATCTGCTTGTTGCTTCATGCAATTCTGTGCCATGACCAAATTCTCTTTGAGGGTACAGAGAATAGCCTCTCGAACTGTAAGTGTTTGGTCAACTGCTTGGACCTTCGAAGCACTAGGTAAGTATGAGAGAACTGAAGGTGGCTTCTGTCCATATATCGCTTCAAAAGGAGTCATGTGTGTAGTTGTATGGTATGAAGTGTTGTACCACCATTCAGCTAGGGGTAACCATTGAGCCCACTGATTTTTCTTTTCCGAGGAAAAACACCTCAAATATGTTTCCAACACTTGTTGACAACTTCTATTTGACCATCAGTCTGGGGATGATAAGTTGTACTGAGATGAAATTGGGTGCCTTGTAGCTTGAACGGTTCTTGCCAAAAATTGTTTTTGAAAGTTGGGTCGCGATCAGAAACAATAGAGTGTGGCATGCCATGAAGATTGAATACCTGATCCATGAAAAATTGAGCCACCATGGATGTTGTAAATGGGTGTTGAAGAGTGCAGAAATGAGCATACTTGGAAAGGCGATCAACAACCACCATGATGACTAATTTATTTCCCGATTTGGGTAAGCCTGCAATAAAATCCATAGAGATGTCCTTCCAAATAGCAGGTGGAATCGGGAGCAGTTGTAGTGTGCCTGGAGATTTGACTGTTTCTCCCTTGTTGCATTGACACACATCACATTTGGCAACAAAAGTACGAATGTCATGTTTCATACCATCCCAGAAAAAAGATCGTTTGACCCTGTCATAGGTTTTGGTGAACCTTAAGTGCCCCGCTGTCGGTGTAGAATGAAGCTCAGAAAGTACCGTGGATTTAAGCTTTGATTGTTTACTTAAATACAAACGGCCTTTGTATCGAATCTCATCATGGAGCCAAGAGTACCTTGGGGGATTTGGAGCACTGGACTACAATTGTTGGATCAACTGTGAACTTTTGGGATCTTGTAGCCATTCATGGCGAACAACTTGGAGTCAATCTAGTACAATGAAGGAAAGAGAAAAAAGGGATCCTTCATCTTCATATTTGTAGGACAGTGCGTCTGCAACCACATTTTCTTTACCTTTCTTGTAAATGATCTCATAATCATAGCCAAATAGCTTAGTTACCCATTTTTGTTGCTCTGGGGAGGAAATGTCTTGTTCCAAAAAATACTTGAGGCTTTGATGGTTTGTATTAATTTGGAAGCGTTGCCCCAATAAATAAGGGTGCCACAAATCAACGGCATGCAGAATAGCCAACATTTCCTTTTCATAGATAGATTTGCCCAGATTTCTTTCAGATATTTGCTTGCTAGTAAAGGCCAAAGGCCAACCCTCTTTCATAAGGACAATACCAATTCCTTTCCCTGAAGCATCACATTCCAAGACAAAGGTCTTTGTGAAATTAGGAAGGGCTAGGACTGGAGTGGTGCACATGGCCATCTTCAGGATTTGAAAAGCTTGAGCAGCAGCTAGAGTCCAAGTGAAAGAGTTATTTTTAGGAGAGAAGTGAGAGGTGCTGCAATCTTTCCGTAATTCTTAACAAACTTGCGATAATAACCTGTTAAGCCCAGAAATCCATGCAATCTTTTGAGAGTATTTGGGTGAGGCCAATATTGCATAGCTTCAATCTTTTTAGGATCCACCCTGACGCCATATATGCCAACCAGATGACCCAAGTACTCTACTTCTGAGGCACCAAAAGCACATTTACACTGTTTCAGGAAAAGTTGGTGTTGAGATAGTAGATGGAGAACTTGATCCACATGAGAAAGATGTTCTATCCAGGTCTTGCTATATATGAGGATATCATCAAAGAAAACTAAGACAAAATGACGAAGAAAAGGACAGAAGACATGATTCATGAGGCTTTGGAAGGTGGAGGGGGCATTACACAAGCCAAAGGGCATGACCAAAAACTCATAGTGGCCCTAATGACTTCTAAAGATAGTCTTGGGAATGTCTGCCTCTTTTATACATATCTGGTGGTAGTCCAAACGAAGATCAAGTTTAGTAAATAATTGGGCGCCACTCAGTTCATCCAGGAGGTCATCAATGACAGGAATGGGAAATTTGTCTTTAATGGTAATTTTGTTGAGGGCACGGAAGTGAGGAAACATTCGCCAAGAACCTTCTTTCTTCAAGACCATGACCACAAGAGAAGAGTAGGGGCTCGTACTAGGGCGGATAACGCCTGCATTAAGGAGTTCCTGGACCATTTTCTCAATTTCATTTTTTTGGGAAAAGGGGTGAGAACATAGACGGATATTGGGAGGAAGGCTTTCGGTTACAAGGGTGTTGTTGGGAAATAATACCCTACGGACTAGCAAACTAGGGTATGATTTGCATGCAGATTTTGACCTTAAAGAAATGACCTTTTAACCTACCACCCCAAAACTTAAACCCCTATTTCAAGGCACATGCATGGAAAGGAACTACTAACCTTTTTACTGATGTTTGGTGTAGATCCTCTGTTGCGCTTTGCCTGCTTCCTTGCGCTGGTCCTCCCAAAGTTAACCTGCAATCAAGACAAAACACTACGCATGCATGCTATTTCTCTACTTGAGGGTTAGAAACTAAGCATAAATTACACAAATCATAGATAACTCATGCATTTGGGATGGGAAAAGTATTCTTTTTATTATTTTCAAAATGAATCAACTTACAATCAAATTTGAGACCGACCACCGCTCCTTGATCCTGATCCTGGGCTCCTCCTCTTCTTTGTCCTCCAACTTCTTTGCGTTAATTCTCCTTAGGCTTGAGGAAAGGCTAAAGGGTTGGGACAAATGGACTTGGCAATTGGGCAGAGTTCCTTCGCTATATTTTTCCTCCCTCCAAATAGTACCCCTACCCCTTATTTTATAGGATAGAAGGAGCTAGGGTTTTGGACGAACTCTCGGCCATGCATGGCTAGGAGTTTCAGTTAACTGACCCATAGCTTTTTGTCCCGTCGGTAAATTTCCTATTTTTGTGCTTTGTTAGGTAAACGCGGGCTGTAGTAGGCCTGCCAGCATTCCAACACGTCCAGTAGTAGGCCTGTCAGCGTTCCAACACATGCAGTAGTGGGTTAGGGCGTGTGTACCTTCACCCAAGAGGATTTTCAAAGAGGTTTTTCAGCAGATGTTTTGGCAATGAAGGGATATGAGTTGGCCTGATGCCAGGTAAGCATGTATGGTGCAATTTAGGGTTATAACAGATGCCCCCTAATGTGTGAGGTCAGAATAGCATCTGATGGCCGAAATACATTACCAATTCTTTACCAATATGTACTGATAGAAAATGTCTCACCGAGGCGGGCATACCCATGCTCGGGATAAAATAGAACCATGGCTACCAATAAAATACACTGTAGATCCATGTCAAATAACTATAAAGAGTAGCCGTGAATAATACACAGCGGAGCTACATCTCAAAATCAGAAAGATATACATATAAAGCATCCATCTCCCAGAAGTTGATTCGGCCTGATGGCTATACTTTAGAGCTCGAGCAACAACTTCAAAATCTTCTAAACTCGGGTAGGAGTGTAATATGAGTGTACGATTGCATTACCCAGAGGTCTTCGACGGCTCGTCGGTTATGGACTTGATAATCTTGATGATCGGACTGAAGGCTTCATTGATTTCGAACAAAGACTTGATTGGAAGTTCAGGATGGCCGGGTATGCGGACAAGAGACATATTGCAGAGGGGTCGACTCAGGCTCAGTGAAAAACTTCCCTTGGATAATAGCACGACAAGTGATAAGACTCAGGCAGCATATCTGTTAATCATAAGTCTACGAAGCAGAAGGCAAAACAAACTCTCCATATGTTTGGAAGAGTAACCAAACGGTGGAGGACACAACTCTATATAGCAAGCAAAGATTCCTAAGGTCGTACTACATCCCATAGTCTAATGAATCAAATGGATAGATGTGCTTTATCCAAGGGTGACTCAATATGCTGCCAATAAAGAAAATACTTTTCCCATCCTCTTTTTGGGGTATATTTGATTTTTTTGTTCTTTTTGATAGTTTTTGAAAAAGAATAAAGGAATATTATGTTACAATGGAGGCACGAGTTCAACAAACATACAAGTTCAAGGCACAAGGACAAGACTTATGTTCTAAGGAAATGATACTCGGGAAAAATCCTCCAGTGGCCAAAGGTGTTAAGACGTAGAAGAAAATTGTTACAAGACTGATGGGTAAGGTATGCAAATGTGGTTGATAGAACACACAATGGTAACGTCCTTCAATGTAAGTTTAACGAGCCCAGAGAAGGTAAGCTCAGTGGTTTTTCATATTTAGAGAGTCTGAAAAAAGCATAAAAGGAAACTCCATTGGGGTACCTTTTTTGAAAATAGTCTAGTCAGTTCGAAAAAGGGATAAACTATCACCAACTAAACGTCAATTCAAAACCATTTTAACGAGTGTGAAAAGGACAAGATCACTCGGCTATTTTTTCACTTTTAAGGAGTCTGAAAAAAGATTAACTATGGACTCCGTCAGGAATGTTCTTCTGGACCATTTTAACGAGTGTGAAATAATAAGGTCACTCGGTGATGTTTTCAATTTTAGGGAGTCTTAAAAGAGCTTAACTATGGACTCCAGGGGGGTTTCTTTTTCGTAAATTTAGTCCCTCAGGCCCGTAAAAGGAATAAAATTATACCTGAGGATACTCTTCTAAAGAATGGGAATTCAATAGAGTATTCCTTTGTTCGTACAATTTACCATCTGGACCGAAAAATGGGTAAACTAACCCCAGACAGACGTGACTTCAAATTTCAGTTTAATGAGCGTGAAGGCCACAAGATCGCTCGACAATATTTTCATGTTTAGAGGGTCTGAAAAGGGCTTAAAAGGAGACCCGTGATGTATTGGGAGTCCATAGGGTAAGTCAAAGAGTGAAAAAGACCCATGCAAATGAGGCTCAAACGCATATTCAGGAAAGACTATACGAACTCCCGAGCCTACAGTGTTGTTAGAAACGGCATGGACACCATAATGCAACCAGGACCTACCTAGGGCATCCATGTTTTGGTAAGCTCTACCACCAAGTTGCGACACTTCTAGAGAAGATATGAAGGTTCTGTGTCACAACCAGATGGGATCGATCCTATATCATACAAAGGCAACGATATGCAACAGTTGGGATGAAATCCTACCCTATATGCTCAAGTTGATTTTTGAAAAAAAAAAATTATGGACCGTCACTATTTTTTATTTTTTTTTCGAAACTCAATAAAAATTGTCCCAATACCTAATCAAATCCCTCCCATATAACTCCTGGATCACTCTAAATGGTTTTTGGTATAAAGAAATTGATAAAGGGGCCCAAAAAAGTGACAAAAAGAGGCCAAAAAGTCTATAAATAGAAGTTGGCAGCTCATTATCACCATTGCTGATTTGAAAATTGACTCTGGAGCCAAAAGACCCCCTTTTTCAAAGATCGTGATTCCGGGAGCTACAGTGGACGAAACGGACTTCTTCTTTGACCAAGTAAGTACAAACTCCTTAGCCTAGCTATTCAATACTTCTTTTTAGTATTTTAGTTGATTTTGGGGGTGGGCACCGACCTCAAAAAGGTCGGCCCTAGGAAAACGCGGGTTGTCCAGGGACAGCCCGCGGGCAGAGAAAAGCCTGCCCGCGGGTACCCGCGACTATCGCCTCTACAGGCCGTGGGTACCCCCCCCCCGCGCAGTGAAAAAACCACAATTAAAAGTATTGACCCTCCTTTTTTGATTTTTTGTGTTGGCAGGATGTATGTTCAGTGGAGGGAGAGGGAGCACGAGGACGCCAATGAGTTAGTAGCTGCAGATATGAACGTTGTAGCCATGCTGACACAGTGTGGTTTAGTGAAATTCTTTTTATGTCCGTTCATGCATGCGCAACCAAGGCTAGTGAATTCCCTGGTTGATTACTGGCACCCTGATGCAGAGGCGTTCATGCTAGAGGGGCAATCCTTGGTGCCCACCACCAAGGATATTTACTTTTTGACTGGCCTCTCAAGGAGAGGGGAACCAGTCAACTTTCAGACTTTTCCTGCGGGGTCGAGCAAAGTCTCGGAGCTTATAGATGAGTATTGTGTGGTTGGGACCGATCATAGGACTTCCTCGGTACCCGTTAGTAGGATTACCAGCCTCACCCTACAGACTATTCTATCGCTTATTGGGTGGATTACGGGCTCAGCAGTCGTGCATCAGGCTTCGTGCGCACAGATGAACTGTGCGATCTAGTGCATGAATGCACACATTTTTTATTGGAGTACCACATTGTTAGAGTGCATGAAGAGTCAGTTAAGATCTTGCAAACAGCGGACACACAGAAACTTCGGGTTTGGGACCATCCTGTGTTCATTCTTTTTCGAGAGAGTTCTGTGTTTCATTCCTCAGCTGACAGTACAAGGACATCTGGCCACTTTCCCCGTAGTATGCAGATGGGCAGCGTTACTGCCATGACAGGGTGGTGGAAGGACCGTGGAGGCCTTCGAAGATGACTTTTTTGCTTGGTTGTCACGACAGATCTCGGCTATTGAGGACTACCCATACACGAGGATCAACTTCTCCAGAGATCCAGTGATACCAGTGCCTCCTGGTGAGGAGCGAGGGGAGATGGGTAAGTCTCCACCTGTACAGTTTTTTTTGTTTGCATATGTAATTTTTATGTATTTTTTATATATATATCATGTTTTTGTATACCAGAGTTTTTGATGAGTGAACGTTTATTGCATGCAGATGTGGGACCCATGCGGCCTGCCGACTATGCACGGAACAGGCACCGCCCATGGCCAGAAGCCGCAGCTTCCGCCATTGGGGGAAGCAGCAGTAGCAGGGAACCTCCCAGCAGGAGAGGCCGAGAGGGTTCTTAGGCAGATTGAGCGGAACTTCACTGCGCTCACTCGCACAGTTCCCATGGAAGAGATAGAGGACCTACTGCCCTCCATGCAGACTCATGTTGTGGGGGCACCTCAGACATGGGTTCGATTGTTTAGGCATTTAGCCTAGGCTGTAAATGATTATAATAGGGCCCACAAGCCCTGAGCATACTTTTAAACTTTTTATGTGCCATGAGCACCTTATTGTATATATATTTTTTGAGGGCATAAGCCCGGTGACTCGTTACTGTTCCCACTTTTTGAGGCACTTGTGCCCATCTATGTACTCTGAGGATTTTATGATGTTTATATATGGTTTTTTATCTCTTTCGTGTCTTATGGATTATGTGACAAAAATGTATTTACATGTTTATGTTCATGATCTTTTTATATGTGAGCAAGATGCCAATCTAAAATGTGATTAGCTAGAGTATCTGTGATTTGATTTAGACTCCTAGGAACATGAAAATATGTAATATAATCAAAGTTGCATTCCAAGAGATGTACCCTAAGGAATCGTTGGTGTAAAGTTGGGTCATGAACTCGGTATATTTTGTTTAGCTGCGACACAACCAGTTGAGCGTCTAGATAGACCTGGAGACGAGAGATACCCAATGACAAAGCGTCACGAAGCAACTCAATAACTGCACTATACTTAGCAACATTATTTGTGGTGTCGCCTAAGCATATCCCTCTGGAAGATAACAACTGACCCTGTGGTGTAAAGATTACCCAAGTTGCGGAGGCAAGCCTCTGTGTGTGTCGACTAGCACCGTCTGCATACCCAATGAACACCTCAGACTCACTTGACATCTTCCATAGTGACGAAAGATAACATCAATGACACATCCATAACACGTTTTTCAAAAGAAATGTAAAAAAGTAATAGTACAAAGACTATACATATGTTACAAAAAGTTACCCACAATGACCTTTCTATGAGTAATACTTCTTCAGGTAGAGCCCATTTCTAGGCTCCGCCAAAGCATTCCCTTCAAAATCAACCAAACGATAAGTGTCCTTCTTTAAAACCTCCTTAATAATGAAGGGTCCAAACCACATGGGTTTAAACTTTCCTGCCCCCAGGGAGTCCTTATCTTGGTCATAGACCAGGACAAGGTCGCCCTCAGAAAAAATCTGAGGACGAATGGACCTATCATATTGACACTTAACCTTATGTTTATGAGCCTCATTGTCCAGGGACGCATCATAACGCTACTCATCAAGATGCTCAAGGTGTACTAACCGCTCTTCAAGTGGAGAAGTGTCTGGCAATAACTGTACTGCCAATTTCAGAGATGGAATTTGACATTCGATGGGAAAGACTGCCTCCAGCCCGTAAACGAGTTGGAAAGGTGAGAAACCAGTTGCAGTCTTAATTGATATTCGGTAATCCCATAATGTCGAGTATAACATCAAATGCCAATTTGACTTGGCTGAGTTGATAGTTCATTGTAGAATAGTCTTAAGAGTTTTGTTTACAGCTTCTACCTGGCCATTGGCTTGGGGGTAGTAAGGTGATGAATGTTCCTGCCGTAACCCAAGCTTGGACATTAACTCGATCATCATTTGATTCTAAAAGTGACTGCTATGGTCAGTGAAAATCTCTCTCGGGACGCCAAACCTTGCTATAATCTGGTTGAATAAGAAGAGAGCTGCAGTCTCTCCATCATCTTTAAATGTTGGCATAGCTTCAACCCACTTCGACAGCTACGATGATATAGTGGTGCCCCCTTGTGGATGGGGGGTTGCATGTAGTGTAATCAATCCCCCACTTAGTGAAGGGACCAACTGTGATGACAAGAAACATAGGAGCTAGATGTGCCCTCATCTTCCATGAGAAGATTTGCCATGGATGGCACTTCTTGACCGACTCGATACAATCTTTGATAAGTGTGGGCCAGAAGTAACCTGCTCGTAAAATCTTTTGGGTTGTTTCCAACCCAGATAAGTGACCACCACAAGCTCCTGTATGACAATATTTGAGCACTATGACGGCCTCCTCATGAGTGAGACATCGACGCAAGATGCAGTCTACACCTCTTCGATACAACGTATCATTGAGTATGAGATCATTCTTAGCCTAATGGCATATCCGCCAACGCTCATCCCGAGAAGCAGGCGTGGGGCACTTCAAAGTTTGGAGATAGATCAGTATATCTCCGTACCAGGGGTCTGACGATTCAATCAAAAACATATCCCCCCGGATAGGCGATTCCTCTGGAACAACGTCACCTGACTCAACCGGAAGTTCTGAAATAAGTTCTGTGAAGACCAATGACTTCTTGGACTTTGCTGAAACGAAGTCTAAGTCAAATTCTTGGAGGATGACCATCCATCTACTAATTTTTCTGCCGATAACTCGTCGTGTCAACGTATACTGGAATGGATTCACAACAGCAACGATGGTGGTCTTGCGAAACAGAACATAATGACGGAACCATTGAACAGCATGAACTGCCGCCAACGCAAGTTTTTTTAGATGGGAATAATTAAGTTCCGGTCCTACGAGGCCTCGGCTCAGGTAATAGATCACGTATTCTGAAAATGAATCATCTCCTTGAACTAAAACCATGCCTATAGTTGACTCTGCGGCAGCCAGATATAATAGGAAATCCTTGTTATAATTAGGTGGTCATAGCAGAGGCGCGGTTGTGAGGGCATGTTTTAATGCGTCGAAAGAGCGTTGAGCGGCTTCGTCCCAGAAAAAGGGAACATCTTTCTTCAGTAAACGCATAAATCCCTTGGTGATTTCGGCATAGTTGGCGATGAAGCGTCGTAAGAAGTTTGTCTTGCCTTGAAGACTTTGAAGTTGTAAAATTGTGCGTGGGGGAGGCAACTGGACTATTGCCTCCACCTTAAGAGGATCCACCATGATGCCTGTTGTTGATACAATGAAACCTAACAAACGTCTTGACGTGACGCAAAAGCTACACTTGTTGGGATTCAATCGAATCCTGAAGTAGCGACAGCGTTCGAAGATTAGTCTGAGGTGCATAGGATGATCATTTCGCTTGCGAGAGAATGATGCTAAATCATCTAGATAGGCCTCGACTATATGCTTGAGATCATGAAATTCAAAAGACATGGCCCACTGGAAAGTGTCTCCAACATTCTTGAGGCCAAAAGGCATCTTACGATAGGTGAATGTACCCCAAGGACAAATGAATGCCATTTTGTGTTGGTCCTCAGGTTTGATTTGGATTTGATTATAGCCCGAAAAACCATCCATGAACGAAAAGTCTTCACAACTGGCACATTCATCAATGATCTGGTTGATGAATGGGTTTGGATAATTATGTTTTGGACATGCCTTGTTCAAATCATGAAAATTGGTACATACACGAATCGTGCCTTGTTTTTTATCGACCAACACGGGGTTTGACACCCATTGAGTCAAATGAATAGGGTAAATGAACCCTGCTTTGAGCAATTTCTCAACCTCACTCTTGATGGATGCTGCCTTTTTAGGATTAACTGGATGAAGTTTTTGTCGAATAGGCTTGGCATCAGGATACGTTGTGATTTCATGTTCAACTATTTTCGGATCAATACCTAGCATTTCCTCATAAGACCAGGCAAAAACGTCGCGGAAATCTTTGAAAAGATCCATGTAAATCTGAATCTCTTCTGGGGAGAAATCCGCTTCGACGAAGACATTCTCCACGACGTCAGGGTTTCAGGAGATGTTAATAGGTATGGTCTCAGCGATAGTCACCATATTGCCCTCAGCATAAATTTCCTGTGTAGCTAAGAGGTTAATAGGACACGGCCGATCTCCCGTCATGGTGATAGTGAATTCCCCTGCCTCGATTCGGCGTAACTCTAGGAGGAAATATGATCTGTGATGAATATCGTCCAAAGGTTTGTCCAGACTATTCATTGCTTCGATTACTGCTTTGTCGGAAGGAAAAACTAAGTCTAACGAATCGGTAGTAGCAAGAGAATCCTGAGCCCAAATAGGCTCTAGAAGTGGATCCAACTCTTGTGCGGGAGTTGGATCAGAGTTAGTTGAAGCTTGTTGGACTAAAGAGTATGCTACTTCAGCAATCGACAAGGGCACGGACATGCTGGAGTGCCCTGTCTCATCCATCGTGGCTGATGGGGAAGGAAGAATCCACAGATCCTCAAAGTAAGTCGTGCGGAACGATGAAACATGAAAAATCTCAGCCTTGTGGTGACTCGATATAAACTGGACATCGTTATGAGGAGGTGGGTAATCAAAGGTACCCATCAAGGATGGACACAAACCAACTCCTATGTTAACGACGTTGGGATGAGGATTATCAATCATGGGAACCGTGGATGCCCCCAAAGTTGGGTCAGGTCTAGAGAAGGACAAATGATCAATGGTCACTATCTGACCCTCGTGTGGAAACAACAAGACTTAGAAAACTGTAGCGAACACAGATTGCATAGTATAAGTCCAACTCCGACCTAACAAGAGGTTATAGTCGAGGGGAGCATCGACTACCTCTACTTCAACGCACACAGTCTTCCCACCTAACTGCACAGGGAAGGAAGGAACAATGCCATGTGGTCGGAAAGAACGGTCATCGAACGCAGTGAGGAGAGTAGGTGATGGAGACAAAGCATTCTGACCAATGGATTTCCAACATGCTAATGACATAACACAAGTCGAAGTTACCTCGTCAACCACCGTGCGGAATATATTTCGTGTAAAAAAATTTCGTGGGATGAGCCACTACTATCTGAAACGCGACGTGGTAAGGCAGACGAGGTTTCAAGTCAGTCATATCTAACATGATGGTACCCGGGTTACAAGTCTAAGTAGAGCCTAAAGTAGTCAACAAGGCTTTCCTCTAAGCAGGGAAGCTTTGGAGGACCTCCAAAGCGGACATCGCACAAGGGGTTTGTGATAAATCTTCCACCACAGAGTAATTTTGGGCGGCCCTTGCGTTTGGGTTGTGAGAAACTTTCTTAAATGCACCCTTTGGAATGCGTGCCATTGTTTCACCCAATGTCTTCTCGATCTATAGAGGAAGAGAGGGGATCTTGGCTTCTTTACCCTTCTTATAGGCGCTTGGTTTATTATAGTCGTGTGCTCTAGTCATTATTAAAGCATCACCCCTAACCATATATATGTTCGCGGCTGAGGAACTGTTTCTAGGAGGGCAGGTTTCCTGGCTGCCCCCTTCGGAACTTGTAGAGGCTTGCGTTAAGTTTTTCCCATACTGAAAGGGATTAGTTAACATAGCTTGTTGTTGTTGTGTGACAAAATTCTGGGCCTCTGCAAGTCGAGGACATAGATGGGTCGGGTGGTCTTCCGCACACAAGTTGCACGGATACCTCGCCTTCCATTTTTCCATAGTGCCCTCACCAGCATTATCAGTGGGTTTTTTATCCCCCTTACCCTTCTTGCATTGTTTTTTCTTCCCTTCAGGCTGCTGGGGGGCCTTTGGGTTAGTCGTCTGCACGGAGTGTACTTCTGACGTTTGGGTAGGAGGAGAATCCAAATCAGTAGTTTGGCTGGCCACTGAGTGTTGTATAGATAATTGTTACAATTGTTTTGTTAATTTCTCAACGGGCTTGGTTTGTGCCGAACCAACGATACCATCGGCATGTGGTCCAACTCTCTGTCTAGTTTTATCCATTATCAATCATGGTGCATCTGGCAGGATGTTGTATAATAAACCAAACTGAGAATAGATGAGATCAAACTGTTGAGCCCTCATGATGGCATCTTCTTCGGAGAAAACCCCAGAAGTTGCGACGTCTTTGAATAATTGCGGTACTAAAGACTTAAGGAACCACTCAAGAAGGAATGTTGGTGGAACTGGTACTTTGATTAGACTCTTTCGGCGTCTCCACTCTCGGATATGATCAAAGATATGGTATGTTGTCGTCTGTTCGAAATTGGCAAGTAGCTTTGTGCCCGCGTCGTATCTCACAGGTAACTGGAAATGGTTAAGGAAAGCCATCGCCAATTCGCCAAAAGAAGAATATCATGAGCGATCAAGCTCGATGTACCATTTCGTGGCACTCCCGATAAGAGTGCGTTGAAACAAGCGCAACTGGACGGAGTCATCTTTCAGTGAGTTAGATGAACACCAAAGGTAGAAAGTAGTCACGTGATCACTTGGATCTTCGTTAGGCTTGGCCTTAAACTTTGGAATGTCCGAAGGCAACTTCGTTGGCATAGGAGGCCAACGTGGATCATGACAAATAGGATCATTTAACAACCTTGTCAAATCGGACAAGTGTAATGTCGCCAGAAATGGTAGTTTGGGTTGCTGCTGATAGCCTGGGAAAAAGGGTCCTGGAGTTTGACTGGCACTAGGTTGCCAGGAAAAGTTTGGTTGCTGGCCCAGATTCTGGTAGAAACCATGGCCCTGACCAGCGTAAGGATTTTGCATCTGTGGAGACATCATTGGCTGATTCCCCATAAAGGACATAGGATGTTGGGCATTCATCGTGTTTGATGGACTTTGGGAAGGATTACCCCATGTCGGTCCCGATGGGAGAGGCATAGAAGTTTGTCCAGGGTTCCATTGATTATGGAAAGAATTACCCCAGAATGGCATTCCAGAGGATGGAACGGATCCTTATCCTGAGTTCCAGGGTCCTGCTATATGTGCCCCCGGCACAGGAATAGTACCCTGTGCCGGAGTAGACTATCCAAAAATGGGTGTGCCCCCAGATGGGAAAGCAGTGGATGAAAAAGTGTTGTTACCAAACGTCCCGTTCCAAACAAACGGTGACGAACCTACCGTCATAGTTTGCGTAGGTGTTCCTTGACTCCTGGCTCCAAATGAACTCGTGTGTGCAGGCTACTTGGCGGACTGCTGATGCAGACCACCAAGCGAAGGGGACGAAGGAGAGATATGACCTCCAGCATAAGGAAAAGCATTAAAAGGGACAAGAATGCCCCCAATTTGACCTTGCAGAGGAGCGTTAGAGCTCCATGCCCTCAGACCCAAAGTCTGTAAAGTGGAGTAAGTGAGTGCAGGACTTGTACCTGAACTAGGCATACCGTATGAGAATGGAGGGCCTGTCGCACTAGGTGTGAAGGGAGGCGTGGCTGCCACGATAGATGGGGTCAGTACACTATACGACGTAGTTTCGGCTGAGACCGTAGTGGCTCAGACCGACGATGGAAAGTTAGGAGATGCTTCTCCTGTGGTAGCAACGGTGGTGGGAATGGAAGAATTCCCAGAGGAAGTAACAGTGTTTGGTTCCATAACTGTGTGAGGCACTGACAGGAATTCGTAAAACTGGATGGGTACAATGACCGATGGTTAAGTATCAATGGTTGGGGTTTCAACCGAGCCAAGATTGGCAATTGATTCCTCCAGGAGTTGTTCGAGCACAATGGTTTGTAACCCGGTTGCTTCAAAAGACCCTTGTTGGTCTAGCTTCTGCCTCAATGGTGGTGGCTCCAGTATAACCGGCGGTAGGCCCAAGAGCCTTTGTGACCGGTGGAGCTCAGGATCCTCCACTATGTGAGAAGATCCACGACACGCTAAGATATTCTACACGTTCAAACAGTAACACACTCTAAAAATAAGCCCCTAAAAGATAAGACAAGCAATCACTAACTATTTTGAAGAACAGTTACAACAACCAACACTAGAGCAACTTACCGGTGCAAGTGCAACTCGAAAACGGAAGCACCCTCTAGGTATACTCTGCAAAGCGTGGCCTAATGTCTGTCCTAGGTACCATGGTATACCCCCGCAATCACCTGTGTATGTCCCTAAAAATATTGGCAACTAGTTTGCCAGCACGCGAACAATCACCAGGCGAGTACAGTCGATAGTTGGGTAGACCACAATGAGTAGGGTATCAAGCCCGAAACCTGTCAAGGGTATCGAGAGAAAATGGTCTAGAAGACAACTGAGGACCTCGAATGGATTCGAGATCCACAAAGCCCCGTGGCAACTGCAAACGACGGAATCCCAAGACAAATCCTCGATATGTGTTCTCCACTACGTTCGGTCCGGCTTTGGAGGGGTTATCTCCGCTACCTTTCCTTACGCAATCTCGTGTTTATCCCCTGTGTTAGAGGGGGGTCACGGATAACTTCCACGTAACTGGACTTCTACACTCCCTATCACAGACTCTAATGTTTTGTTTTGAGTGGCCTTGGAGAGTTTCCTCTCCAACCTATTCCAAGGCCCTAGTCCTGAGCTAGTGTATGAAGCTTACAAACAAAAGGTCTAATAGATTTTAAATTAGCGTTTCTTTTATGGGCTTTTTTACGTCACAAGGTATGAAGGTGAAACTGATGGTGTGTAAAGACTCAAAGAAAAAATGAATGAAAAAATGTTGGAAACAAAAACTTTTACTGAATGCAAAAATCAACAACTTTTCACAAAGAAAGACTTCTTTTCTTTTCAATTTTGCTAAGATTTCATGCAGCAAACATAAAGGAATTTTCGCTCAACTATGAGCTACTTATGCTCTAAATGCACTGCCAAAACTTATGAACAAAAAGACTTCTCTCTAGCTATTGATACAACAACACAATCTTCAAGCAAAGAAGAAAATGAAAAAACTATATGTATTTTTTTTTATTTGAGTGCTAAATGAAGAAACAAAGGGAAAATGCCGACAAGCACAAAACCAAGAAGACAAAATAAAATTCTGGCTCAAAGCGCAGATCGCCAAGAACCAGAGCAAAGACACACAATGGCAATAAAAAAAGCACCGATTCTTACGCTTGTCTAAAAACCATAAAACACAAAAAAAAAAAAAAAAAAATTATCTTTTCTATCAACTATCAACTAAGAAAAAACAAGCTAAGGGTAAGAGGCCCTAACCTACTGACTGCGCAACCCGAGACTCAAACCCCTGAGAGGAACACTTCTCACCATAGGAAGGGATGACTGCCCCACCCTGATTGAAAAACAACCTATCAAGACCGCTACTGTCACTGAAACAGCATGCGTGCAAACGTGTGCTGAGTTATAACAGAGCATGGGTACCCGCGGGCTGAACTGGCACAGGCCGCGTGTATGTATAAAATCCAAGAAAAAACTAAACACAGGCAGCCCAAACCTGGAAGAGGCCTTTGGTATTGACAACCAGGGTCTCTTGAAGGCTTGGATGCTTCTTCTTAACAGAAAAGAAAAATAACTGCAAGCAATAACCAAATGCAATAAAGAAAACTAAGACAAGACTATGAACCAGCAAGACTCAGACAAGATCCAGAAAGCCCCCTGAGAATGTATAATTCTGACAGGGAAGAGGAGGACCACCTCTCAAGCTCTCCGACTCCTACACGGTACTGAAACCTCCACAGCAGGCGTTCAAATGCGGGCTATAGAAGGTTAGGGCACAGGTTCATGCGTGCAGGCCTTCTGCAGGCCGCGTGTACCTTTGTGTGTCCCGATAATTACTGTCAAGCAACAGTCAAGGAAAAACTGGTATAAAGAACCAGGTTCCCTGCTAGCTCTGACCTAGCAGAAAACAGACAAACAAAGAAACAGAGAATCTAATCCTTTAAACTACCCAAAAACCTCAACTAAATCCGGAAACCCTAAGAGTATCTTCCCCAGTGGAGTCGCCAATTCTGTTGTTGAGAAATAATACCCTACGGACTAGCAAACTAGGGTCTGATTTGCATGCAGATTTTGACCTTAAAGAAATGACCTTTTAACCTACCACCCCAAAACTTAAACCCCTATTTCAAGGCACATGCATGGAAAGGAACTACTAACCTTTTTACTGATGTTTGGTGTAGATCCTCCGTTGCGCTTTGCCCACTTCCTTGCGCTGCTCCTCCCAAAGTTAACCTGCAATCAAGACAAAACACTATGCATGCATGCTATTTCTCTACTTGAGGGTTAGAAACTAAGCATAAATTACACAAATCATAGATAACTCATGCATTTGGGACAGGAAAAGTATTCTTTTTATTATTTTCAAAATGAATCAACTTACAATCAAAGTCGAGACCGGCCACCGCTCCTTGATCCTGATCCTGGGCTCCTCCTCTTCTTTGTCCTCTAACTGCTTTGCGTTAATTCTCCTTAGGCTTGAGGAAAGGCTAAAGGGTTGGGACAAATGGACTTGGCAATTGGGCAGAGTTTCTTCGCTATATTTTTCCTCCCTCCAAATAGTACCCCTACCCCTTCTTTTATAGGCTAGAAGGAGCTAGGGTTTTGGATGAACTCTCAGCCATGCATGGCTAGGAGTTTCAGTTAACTGACCCATATCTTTTTGTCCCATCGGAAACTTTCTTGTTTTTGTGCTTTGTTAGGTAAACACGGGCTGTAGTAGGCCTGCCAGTGTTCCAACGCGTGCAGTAGTAGGCCTGCCAGCATTCCAACACGTGCAGTAGTGGGTTAGGGCGCATGTACCTTCACTCAAGAGGATTTTCAAAGAGGTTTTTCAGCAGATGTTTTTTCAATGAAGGGATATGAGTTGGCCTGATGCCAGGTAAGCATGTATGGTGCAATTTAGGGTTATAACAAAGGGGAATGGAATGATCATGAACACCATGTGAAGGAGGGATTCCTTGGGGAGTGGAAAATACCACTTTATGTTTAGAAAGGATGGCTTGGAGGTCTTGTGGCACCAAGGGTGTTTATGTTGCTTGTATGGCATGGAGTTGAGAAATAACACCAGAATGACCCTTTTTTAGCATCTTTTCCATGCGATGGGAACTAATGATCTCAGGCGAACCGACGGTGATGCCTTGAAACTTATATTGTTGGCCCTCCTAGTCAAATTGCATGGTTAAATCCTTAAAATCCATGAGAATGGGACCCAAATTCCTTAGCCAGACAATGTCACAACCGCCCATGTCAATAGAAAATATATGAGATTTTAGGTGGTAGTCACCAATTTGGAGATGCACATTTTCACAACGCCCTCCACATTTCATGGAGCCACCATTGGCAATCATGATTTGGAAATTATTGACGACGTGGATGTAGCAATGAGTTTCTTAGGCAATGCAGTGATGAATAAAATTATGGGTGCTTCCACTATCAACCAGAATGATGACCTTCTGATGCTTCATGTAACCAATTAGCTTGAGTGTTTGGGGAGCGAAGAAGCCAGTGAGGGAATTGAGGTAAATGATCGGTTCTACTTCAGGAGGGTCTGAGGGAGGTGTTATGTCGGGGGTTTCAGGGGACTTAGACACAAGGGGAGTTTCAATATCCTCTTCTGAAATATCCTCGAAGATGGCCATAAACAACTTTTGTTCCTTACACTTGTGGCCCGGGAAATATTTGTCATCACAATTATAAAAAAGGCCTTTGATTCGACATTCAGCCATTTCAGCCCTGGTCAATTTTTAGATCTTTATTGAAGCGGAGGGAGTAGTGGGATTTATTGGTTTTGTTAGAAAAATAGGACCGCGGAGCAATAAAATAAAAAAAATGTAGAAACAAAACATAGAAGACACACAATACAAGAGAGACACGAATTTACGTGGTTCACCCAGTGTGGGCTACGTCTACCAGAGAAATTGCCAGGTCCTTCCTTTATTATTATCCAGCAAATGAAGGGATACAACCTACAGCAAAACCCACTGTAACTTCCTCTTCTTTCTCTCACAATCTCCTCTCTCATAATACAATATTCACCATCATCCATAGCCACAATACATTTCCCTCATAAAATAGGGTTGCCTTCTAGGGAAAAAAACCCTAACATAATCTCTACCATTAGATCTGCGACCTTATAATGAACGGTCCAGATTTACAATGAAATTACAATATACTTTTACAAGGCAATTTTTTCTTCGGGGGCTTCGCCCCCAAACCCCTGCTGGGGGCCCGCTTGCCCCCAGACCCCCCAGTCGGGGGGATAGCCCCCTCGGACCCCGTAGAGGAGGTACCCCCCCTTTGCACTCCCCCGCATGGAAGAGTGTACATACTTCTGTGGTGTAAATACTTCATGGGGTATAAACATGGCTGAAAGCAAGGACCTCTGAATCAGGAAGATAATCAGGCTCCACAACCAACAATCTCCCACTTGGAGACTGATCTCAACAACTGCACCGCTGTTGTATATGTTGGACTCTGAACCTTCTTGGACCTGGCAAATTTCTCATCTTCATCTTCATTCTTGAAGACCAACTGAAACTGAGCAAGAACTCAGTTTCTCCCTGGTTACTCCCTTTGTGAACATGTCTGCAGGATTTTGGCTAGTGTGTATCTTTTCCAGCTTCAATTGTCCATCTTCCAAGGTGGATCGTATGAAGTGGTACCTCAACTGTAT
>ML815306.1:14903-76165 GCA_009831015.1 Picea engelmannii
CTCAGTAATCCAACATGAGGTGTAGTGAGTTCTTTGTCTTATTTAGGCTTCACTTTCCAACACTCTTCTCTTGGTTGTTTTGTTCCTAGGGTGAAGCTTTGGATGAAGTCACTCACACTTTTCTTCCCAATTCCAACTCAACTTGTAGTGGTGGAAAAAGTTCCTGGCATTGTTGTATTGACTGCTTGACATACTCATTTTCTCTCATTGCATTTGAATTCACTATTGGTTTGGGGAAGTCTTCTTGACATTCATCCTCTGAAAAAAAATTTGGCTTGTGGCATGTTGCTTGCTTCTCATAGAAATATTCCACCTAATGGCCTTTATTCCCACACAATGAGAATACCTCTAACTACCAACAATTGGCAGCACTATGGCCCTTCCTCTTGCAAAAATTACAAGTGAGGGATGTCTTTCCTGATGCATACCTCTTGTCCTTCTTCTTCTTCTTTCTCAAGTTGATTGGCTTACTGCTTATTTTAAGTGTTTGTGTGGGATAAGTCTTTACACCTCCCCCATCACTTCCCTTCTGCAGTTTTCCATGAGAAGGTTGGAGTGGTGGTGTGTTTCCACTATCATTCACTATTGTTATTTGTTTTGATGAGAAATCCAATTCTTCCATGTCTTTTTCTTTCACAAATGTGATCATGTGTTTTGATGAGAAAGCCAATTCTTCCATGTCTTTTTCTTTCACAAATGTGATCATGGTGTTCCTAGCCTTTTCCTCTTTTCCATTGAAAACTAGGACTCATGCTTGACCCTCAGTTCAACTACTATGGGCCTTATGATGTCTTTTCTTATCTTTCACAACCCTTGTCCTATGTAGCCCACTTGCCTTAATAATTTCAAACCTATGCCTCTTATATGCTTTTCAAATTCACCAAAATTCTCTTGAGGAAGTTCTGAAGAAGGTGAACTTACCATGCTTGGCCTGGTCATGGTGTTATCTTTTATAGTGGCAATGAAATTTTTTTTCACTACCTTAGTCTCTAGGAAAACTTCCTACAACTTTGACAATGACTATTCCTTCTTTTCCAAATCTCGGTGTAGTTAGTCATCATTTGAGTGAGCCTCTCCTCCTACAAGTTGTCTATTTAAATGACCTTCTCTCCTATTTACACAAGTTGAACTCTTCTCTTGTACCAATATGACATGATAGTAGTGAGGGAGTCTTTATGTTCAACAAATCAATTCTTTCGCAATGGTAGAAGTCTTGTCAAGGTCTCAATGTTCTTCTCCATCTATGCTATCCTCTAGTCAAACATTTGGAACTTTTCCTTCAAGTGCCTATTCTCTTATGGAAGCTACACATTGATGGCCTGTAGGTCTTCCAAACTTTCTCTTTTTGGTTTACCCATGTCGACTCCACATTCTCTTCAACATTTTGGTAGTTGCATCCTAGTTAAGGATTTAATGGCAGATTTGATACCTTATGATTTGTAAATGAGGGGCTTATAGCCCACTCGCTTCACCAACATGAATGCTCTATTGAAATTTAAATATATTCTCTATTGTCAGTCTTATGTAGAGATCCATGTCTTTAGAGTGGCTCTAAGACTTATATTCTTGGTTCACCTACACACAAACAACCAATTTTGAGCACAAACTACTTTGCAACACTATTCAATATTGATGATATGGTATATTATTTGGTGTAACCTACACACAAGAAACCAGTTGACAATTCCAATAATATTAAGGACTATGCGCTTACTCTATCATTGAGAACTTTGTATTTGGTGCAACTTCTTTGCATGTTGATATCCAACTTAACTAGATCTATCAAGATGATCAAGGCTAAGGCATTGTCATTATCCTATGTGTGTATTTATTTATGATTGTAGTAGCTTGATTGATGATTGGTTTGTTCTCTTGCTGTGAACTATGGTATCCAAGTCTCAAGGCCACCTCCCACCAAACTTTATACAACACTTCATTCCACAACAATGCTAGTCTCAACGGTTTCTTGATTGAAACAATGTAATGGAAATTTCCTCCCTTGTTTAAATGATAGCCATGCCATCTATCCACTAATCATCAAAACTCATGCAATAATAATAAGTGGCAAAGCCCCCCAACACGTATATATGTGCCTTTAAATGAAATGAAACAATTACTAAATATATATGTACTTCTTCAATTATGAACAAGAATTAAATGTTCTAGCATGAATGGGGAAAACAACACTTTTCTCAATGACCTCATTTCCCAACACTTCAATAGAAATGTAGTTAATTACTTCAGTATTAAATCCAAACCAATAGTAAGTGCAATGTATTGCTCCGAAAATGAAAAAGAACAAGCTTCAACATATACTTTTAACATAAGGAAAATCTCTCTCTCTCACAAATTCTTCTCAAGTAAATGGAGTGACAAGGATGAAGTTTCTATTGAATTTTTAATGCTAGCTCAAATACATGTGGTTTCTTTTCAATTTAGCATGAACTTGAACCATAAACAATGCAACAACACAATAGTTGCAGTAACCAATATCACAAGAGGAATAACCATGCACAATACAAAAGAAGTTATCCTAGGAAAACCCTTCTCAAACAAGGGAAAAACCCAACAATCATTTGCTATAGAGTCAAGAGAATATCCACCACACACCATAAACCCTAGTTCACACAAGAGGGTGCTCTATGACCAAGAAAGCTAGCACCTAAGAGAAGTGTGCACTAAATTTCAGAACTCCACAATAAGTTATGTGAGATTGAGATATGATCCACAATGGGGATGTATCTCTCTTACAAATACATGACCTAACACATCAATTTGTCTATTGGCACAATATGGCCGAATTCTATATCTCAATAATATAATTAATCTTTGACACAATATTAACTACCTTTACATGGTGGGGCCGACTTGTACCCTTCACAATACAAAATTAGAGTTACACAATAATATTACTCTTAGAAAATATAGCAAGGGATCTCACGAACATCCTCTAGTGCTCTTCCACTAGGGACAAGTCCACATGTGCTCAACCACAGGGACACCACTCTCAAACAAATCAACTCAACTAAATCCATACTAGTACGAAAGGGAGAGCCATCTCAATTTGACTCAACTAATTCCATAGGAGTCTGACAAGAGACCATCTTAAGTCATCTTAAATCAGTCTAGAGGAGCATGACAAGAGACCACACACGTCATCTCAACTCAGTCCATAGGAGTATGACAGAACCATCACATGGGATTTCTCACAGATCATCTCAACTCAGTCCAGAGGAGAATGACCTGGAGAATGTCTCATGAAGCTGCAATAATCAACACTCCCTGTCAGCTAGGGAGGAATTCTCCACCAGGACGAGTCTCTCATGAAAGTACTCAAACTTCATCCTGGCAAGTGGTTTGGTGAAGACATCTGCAACTTGCTCGTGTGTAGAAAGGTACTACACATGTACTTCTTTCCTCTACACCATATCTCTGATGTAATGGTATTTGATCTCGATGTGTTTTGATTTATCGTGAAACACATGATTCTCTGAGAGCTTCACACAACACTGATTATCACAATGGATAACAGTGGAATCTATCTCATGTCCAAATAAGTCTGCAAGGATATTGCGAAGCCACACTGCTTCACAAAATTCCACACATAATGCAATGTACTCTGCTTCTATGGTACTCAAAGCCACATAAATTTGTTTCCTGTTGCACCAGGAAACCATGGCAGATCCCAAAGTAAAAAAAAAATCGGAGGTGCTCTTCCAGTCCACTGCGCTCCCTGCCCAATCTGCATTGGCATATCCCTGCAATATCATGTCTACACCGAAGGCATATCTCAGTCCAGAACCAACTGTGGCTCGTAAATATCTCAACACATGCTTCGTTGCTATCCAGTGTGTCTGTCTCGGTTGACTCATAAACTGGCTAAGTACACTCAATGCATAGCATATATCAGGTCTGGTGTTAACCAGATACATCAATGATCCAATCAACTTTCTGTAAAGATGTGGATCAATCTCACATGAATCGGAAGAAGTATCGCTCAGTTTTTTTAGATTCATCACCATTGGTGTAGCCATGGGCTTGTAGTCTGTCATCCCGAATCTCTTCAATATCTCAAGTATGTGTTTTCCTTGACTCAGGAAAATCTCGTCAATCCTTTGCCACACTTCTAGTCCCAAGAAGTAGTGCATCATACCAAGGTATTTCATCTCGAATTCAGAAGCCAATGCACGCTTGCTGTAATATACCCGAAATTTTGCTAAAATAAAAAAAAAATTATTGATCGGGAAATTAACATTTATAAATCGTTGAATTATTTGTGACACAAGAATATATTTCCTTAAAATTCTAAGTCATTGTTTAAGAACATAAAAGTTTCACTCTGCTAGACTGACCATCCTAAAAGGATCTGTATGAGGTTTAATGTCCAAATAAAACATATTTATACTATAATGTCAAGGCATTTTCATTATATTAACTCCTAAACTGTGATATCCTACTATTGTTATTGAAGTTCTCACATTTGGTCGCATTGTTAAAAAGTTAACAAGGACTAACAAGTCCATAGTATAAAGTCTATTGCAATATAATGAGGTTGCATCATACCCATGTTGACCATATCAATTGTTATAAACTATGATATGAATATAAAGATTTACTTATGTAAAAAATTCATGTAAGAAACTATAACTATAATGTTATGACCCTAGCGGACTAGGAGACATAACCACTATAGACTATAGTCCATGCTCTAGGTGAATAAACTACCATACTAAACACTCTCCAAAGTATATGTTTAAAGGTAGCATACAATATATAGTAGCGGTTATGCAAGAAGTTACCACTGTGCAATTAATAATAACCCAACCTTTGGTTACTTGTCTACTCCAGCAATTAAGTGATTTTGATAACAAAAATACGTGGATGTCAGGTCGGTTTGGACCTAGGCCGAAGTTTGGTCATGGAATTTACTCTAGGGAGAGTCCATTAATGGCGGACTGACCAACCTAGTACCCTCTAGGCCTGCCACTGTAGCGAAATTACCACTGTGGGTTTGACACTTCGGATAAATCACATGGCCAGGAGTGGGGTGGTGTACCCAACACTCCTCCCCACCCTTCTTATATCAAGATTTGCCTCACCCTATGCAAAGTTGCTCAAAAGGCCTTTTTCCATTTCCCTATGCAGACTTGAAGTCCCTTTTTGAAAATCCCAGAGCTAAAAACAATATTTTTCCACATATACGTGCCCTAACTATTATACAACATGTGTATATGCAGGTTGCACCGCTACAACCCGCGTACATCGAGTTTTGTGCCCAAAATTAAAAAATAGTTTTGGGTTTCGATGTCACATCACAGGATCCATGATCCTTGACCTTCCATATACTAGAAATGTTATGAATTCACCCTTCAGTTCCATTTGAAGGCTATAAATGGGCCATACCCAAGCTGTGGAAAAGGGGAGAAGAATTCAACTTTGAGAGAAAAGTTACTCTGGAGAAATTATTCACTTCATATTGAGTCTGCATCCCTTTGTCCTTTTAAGTCTGAACACATTTTTCATACCCCAAGCTCTTCCTTACTTGATTGAGAACCTCATTCTCTCTCTTTTATGAGCTTGCCTTTGGTGGAGGGTTGAAGTGGTGGAGGCCTAGATGAAAGGGACTTAGTTTCTCGGTTCTGAACTGTGCCGACACGGAAGTTTGTAATTCATTCACTTCTGTTGATTACATTTTAATAGAAATACTCTTTTCTCGTCCAATTAATATCTTGCAAATATTTGAATTGTTCTTCCATGGGCGTATTTGTTATGAATGTTGATGGATTATGCTATTGAATGTGCTAACTTTATATATTATCACCATATGCTTGCGTTTCTTGGTTGGTGAGGACAAGTTGCAGGTGTATTGCTTTGAGTCAAGTGCTCAACGATGGACTTCATCAAACATCTGGATGAGGTAGGCTCTTTATATTGTCTCATTAGCATATTTTCTTATATAACATATATGAGATTAGAGTTGATTTCTGCAGTCATTGTTGTCTGTTGTGGTTTACCCCTAGCTATAGAGAGATTTTCCTTGTAACAGAATTGGTGACCATACTGGGGATAAAATCTTATTTTTGGGGTTTGGAGTGTTTTTTTCCTTTGATTTCTCTCGTTTATATTGATTTTCTTGTCGTCTGATTGCTTGACAGCCTCTATTCATTTTGAGTCTGAGTTTCTTCGCCTTATCCTTAGCCTAACAGTGTTTTAACACATATACGTGGGTTTTTTCCTGACAGTCATGTACATACGTGTGTTGTCCTTCTGCAAGAGGCATATATACACAGTTTTCTCCTGAACAATAGCGTACATCATCCTTTTATGTTCGGTTGCTAAGTTTGATGTTTGTTGGGTAAGTTGTGATGGTTTCCGAGTCTTCTTGGGTCTCTGTTATGACTGTTAAGTGCCTGTAGAATGAGAGGAAACCTTTCTTTGGTTGAATTTCTGGTTGGTTCCTTTCTCATCATCCTTTTCATTGATTGTCCTTGCATCTTGGGCTGGGTGTTTTCTTCTTGATATCCTACTTGTTTTGTCATTGTTTACATACAGTAGAATCTCTATATCAAGTTGTTGTTCAGTCCTTGCATTTTAATTCTTTTATATTGAAAATACAAAAATATTAAGCATTTTTGCATTATTTGATATTTTGGGTCCTTATCATTGATATTAGCACTTGTATAGAAAGATTGCATCTTATTTGGAATTGTAGAACTAAATTGAAAATTGCATTTGAAAAGCTTATCATTTATTAGGAATTGAAGTTAGGACTTTGCATTTTATTCATATTCATTTATTTTACTTGTTGAGTCATAACATCATTAGTTTCACGACCACACCTTTTTTGAGTAAGCAAGGCCACTAAAAGTAACGCTGATAATTTAAAATTGATTAGAAACTATTTTATTTTCTAGGGTGCCCCAAACTAGCTTAGGATTTAGAGCCTTGGAATAGGATTTTGTGACTAAACTTCTCCAAGGCTATTAAATCAACATATGTGTCTGACTAAGGGAGTAGTGAAATCCATTGTATAATTGGTGACGTTAATAAGCTCTGCTTACACTGGAGTTAAGCACAAGTTCGTGTGAAGTTGGTTGAGGGGATATGCCCCCAATACCTTCTTAGCATCATATATATTTCTGGGGATCTATTCATATATGGGTATCTTGCTAGTACCTTTACCTCTGTGAGAGGCGGTGCTTTCGAGGTTTCAGGCTTTGCTACCCTACCTATTAGCACTGGAAGTTTCCCTCAGATTGCGATGAGGAAAAGCGCGATACCCATTAGTTTATACATCACGGGTTGTTTATAAAGGGTGACCGAATGGGAGTAAAATCAGAAAAATATTGTTTTAACTCAGAAAACTGAGTTGGAAATACAGAGCTAGGTGAGGTCTTGATCTAACTTAGGCCAATAAGTTTCATAGTGGTGAGCAGGTGGAGGAGAACAAGAAAGGAATGAAATTCTACTCTGGACATCCGGTCTTCCAGCATCCTTTGGAGGAAAATCCCCAGATGTGAGATCCTCTCAGATATGAAAGAACTTCAAGAAACTTAACACGTTGCAACAACCGATATAATCAAACCTACATTATACAATCATTAAAACACCCAACTGGATCATCCATGCCCAGACTTTAAGAATCAGAAGAAAGAGTAAGGAAGGGGTTGGTTGCCATTAAACAAGAAGTCTCAAACATCAGTCTATAACCAGAGAACCAGAGGACTGACTATAAATTTACAATTGGGAGCTTAGCTCTACCATCAGCCCTTACAAAATATCCAAATTGAGTATATATACTCAGAGAAATTCGTTCCCCCCCCGACAACAGGAGAATTGCTTAGCTACTTCATTTAAGGCTTTACGTGTGCATTATCTTCTTGCAGACTGTGCACGCAGCTTCTTGTCTGAATTTGGTTCAGACGGCATGGCTTTCTTAGGGAAACTATCCATCAGGGTACCACGGGTTGACTGCTTCTGACCCTTCCCCATGCCTTCCATTTATGGGTTGAGCTGAGGTTTCAACTACCTGCTCAATTTTCATTAACTACTTTTTCCATGGAGGGTGGCAGAGACTGGATACACAGGGAGTGACTACATGCCATCTTTCCAAGGCTTGGAGGCCAGACTTCATTTCTTCGGGCTTCACTCTCAATGTAACCTAGGGCCATGACTCTGCATCTGTCTTCGAAGATGCTTTGGAACTTTCTTTTCGTGGATTCCCACATGTTGTGTCTAGGATCCCTGATACCCGGCATCGCGAAATCACCCTATCCAAACCAATGGCTTGATCTTCCCTTAGAATCAATGGCCAGGATCACTTTCTTAGCTGGCTTTTAGCCATCTGTGGACTGAACATGCACTTATCTTTTCTTTGGCCCTACTTTCCATGTGACACTGGGCTGTGAACTTGCCCTAAAACCAAATACGCTTTGTGGATTTCGGGTATCGGCGATGGGAAGGAGTGAACTCCTCACCCTCAATAATCTCGATTGCCGAAATCACGATGGGGCTATATTGCGTTGGTGCCTCCCTTACCCCTCGTCCATATGATCATCGGCTAGGACCATGGGCCCACCCCTGATTCTTTCTCATTTCGTGCTTCGGGGTCTCGGGCTATGGGTGTATACGTTGACAAGAACCCCAAAACACCGATTCCCGAAAAGATCAATTTTTCGTCGCCTATCCCCACGAGATCGGACAGCTCTCTGTAATCTTAAGCCCTAGGACTTTGGCACTTTGGGCTTCATGAGTCCTGATGACTATGTTCCCTTGCTCTCCCGATTCGCTAAATCGCGACTCTGCTTGACGCTATTCTTCGTGCCACTCTTTGATTATCGTCGCTCGACGGTCGTCAATCTGCTCCATCGTTAGATCCTCGCCACTGAAAACTAATATTTTCCCGCTCGCTTGATTTGTGTCACTGTTCAACCATTCTCGGTGCTGCAGATAACAAAGATGGGGTCTTGGTTGACTAGACTTAGGCTTGGGAAGGCGAAGGTTCAGTGATGGGGAGAAAGAATAATCCATTAGCCTCGAGAAGAATAGAGAAGCTCGAGACTGATTTCTCTTGGGAACCTTTCGACAGGGAAAACAATCGACTAAAGGAAAACAGACAAAGAAACTATATGCCGGGAAGGGAAAACTATGATGGGGTCTGCTAAAAGGGGGAAAAGACGAACAAAATCACGGATCTATACCAAAACCTCGATCTAAGAGAACAAGCCCAGTTTAAGTGTTAACATTAAGATGAAAAAAATCATGGATCTAGACCAAAACCTCGATCTAAGAGAACAAGCCCAATTTAAGTGCTAACACTGCCCATATGGTAGACCTGACTTACGATTGTTCACCTGCGCATCGGTTATATCATGGTTGCTTAGTTGCTTGACATAGATACCACATAGGTTACTTGCAGGGGTTATTCTGTAGGTACCCTGGGTCAAATAAGGGTCGGAAAACACACAACCTTTATGAATGATTATCTCTCTAGGGGGATCTGACTGACTAGTTGTTAATCCCACGAGGGCCCTTATAACTGATTTTGATACCTCCGATATTTTTCAAGGAGTATTAGACCCCTCTTAGGTGAGGCATACCTACTTTAGGGAGGGAGGCCCCTTTCAACCACTTTATCTTGTTTGTGTGCATATTGGCCTTTTGTTTATTTTATTTTGGTGTGCTCTTTGATTATTAGTTGACCTTAGGATTTTGTATTGCACCATGAGTTTCCATTATCATGGATAGTGGAGTCCTTTTGGTTCCCTCATTTAGCGCTACCTCCCCCATGAAATTCGCTCATTTCATGGGGACGAATATGTTTGTGTTTCATAATGGTACGCAAAATTATGATACTCAGTCAATGCCTTGGGTCTCTAATAATTTTCCTCTTAATGTGCCAAACATGCCTTCACCCTTTCCATCCTCTCCCTCTCTTGCTTATATGAATCCTAGTTTTGGATCCGAAGGCACAATGGATTCTCCCTTCTTATGGCCAATCCTGGATTCATCCTTCAAGGAGAAAGTGCTCAAATGGGTGATTATTCTACTTATTACACCCCATCCATGTATCCTTCATCCGCTATGCCAGTTCCTATGAACGCTCTTCCTATGGCGGGCCTCCATCTGTTCTCTGGTATTTCATACGGAGGGAATCAGTTTTATGGTACGTGCTACCCCCTTCACGGAACCCCTTTGTATGGGGGCAATATATATCCTCACTTGAATAACCCATGTCACACCTTTTTCTCTTTGCAGACATTTGTTTCGGTGATGATGCCTATACAAACCTATATGGATCAATTAGGCGTAGTATACTACCTTTCCAGGAAGGGACAGGATGTAGACTAGGATCCTTCCTAGACTGTAATTTCTCAAAACCAGTCTTTCTCGGGACCTTGGTCTCAAATGCCGCAACTAACCTCTGCCACCAGTACAGTCACTGCAAGTCATACTGGAATTTCATCACCAACCTCTACTAGTCATGTTGGAGATTGGTCGATAACCTCTACAAGCCATGTTGAAGACCAACAACCAGTCGGTGTGAATCATGTCGGGGGCACAACTATAGTCATCGTAAGTCATACTGACATCGCATCTCCAACCCTGGTCATCCATGTTGGGGAATCATTGCCAACCTATGTACATCATGTAGGGGATGAATCACCAGTCTCTGCCAGCCGTGTTGAGAGCATGTCACTAGCCATTGTGAGTGACGTTGGGGGAATTCCTACAATTGATAAACCTCGACGTCTAGGGTGTAAGCCCAAGTTCCTTTGTAGGATTTGCAGAGACCATTTAAATCGCTTGTGCCCTACTATTTTTGTAGTGGAAGAAGTGTAGTCCTTTTCTGATAACCCTTTGAGTTTAGAGTTGTCGTTGGTTTCCCGACATTCTATTTCTCCTTTTATTGAAACAACAGTCATGCCAATGCAATCTTCACCCGACACCACTTCCATTTTGAGGAGTGAAACATCCTTCAACCATGTCATTAACATTTCTTTTCCTGCACCTTCTGAACAAAGGTGAGTTTTACTCTCTCCGAGTACTCTCCCTCGAAGTCTTCGGGAGGTTTCCTTTGACTGGGATGGTCTTGTGGGGTATCAAATTCCTTCTTCTACACCCTTCCAGATAAGAGGCATTCTTCGATATATTGTAGATAAGGTAACCTTTGCAAGTATTTTATCCTCCTTGACTTGGAAAGCCCTGGGTTTTCCCAAGCTAGTGTCATTTTTTCGTAAGTTACTGACCTTTCAAAGAAATCCAGCGCAGGAGCCTTAGCAACCCCCATGACATGCCGCCTAGAAAACTCCCAAAAAGTCTGATTTAAGCTCTTTTCCGACTCTCTCAAAAAGAAAAAATATTGTCGAGTGAACTTGTCTCTTACACACTTGTAAATTAGATTTGAAAGGACGTCTATTTGATGCAAGTTTACCCATTTTTCAAACCAAGTAGACTAAGATTACGAAAAAGGACATTTTTTGGCATTAAGATGTAGTTGCATCTCATTCTCTTGCTTGCAGTATTGAGCCTATTATCGGTTCCCACTTTAACATTATAAGCCTATAACCTTGACAATTTGCATCACCAACCAAGTAGAGCCTTGTTTATATCCTTTGCAACTTGACAGCCGATACCCAAGAGGAAACATTCCCCCGAGTGTCTATCTCCTGCATGCACCTCCTTGAATTGACCATAGGTATGTTCCACTGCTAGAACTAGTTGCTTACTTGCGACACTCGTTTCCTCCTCTGTATCATAGCATTCATTTGACTATGAAAAAACAAAAAAAGATGGGCGGGAAAATAATATTATCTTATATTGGCAGTAGTCGTGTCACCTTTGAACAAAGGACAAATTTTTTTAGTCCACTTGTCATCAAAATTTTGGGTTTAGCATGACCTTAGGAAGTTGAGCTCGTTACATAAAGTTTACTCCCCCGACTAGTTACTCTTCTAGTCCCTATGGAGACTTTGATTGATGCCTCCTGCATCTCAAAGTTTCATCATTGATTCTATGCTACCAGAGTCTTCCATATGTCTTGTGCTCTTGTTCAAAGGATTTCTATCAACCTGTGTCGGCCATTCCTCATAACTCTTGACTTTTCATGTTGGCCATACCCTCAGTATGTCTCATAATTACATGAAACTATAGTCCTATCGTGCACCCTGGTCCTACTTTCATCTTTGGTAGGTAATCTTGAACCTAACAGTTGACATTTCACCATTGGTCACTGACTGGGTGGTTTCCCTTGTGTTCGACGAAAAGAAATCTATTCACACATCGGGATTTGTGCAGTATCTTGGATTCCATTAGCCTTATTGGTGGTTTCCTCACCTTTGTCAGTATTTTTCCTTATTGAATGTTATTCAAAGGGTATTTTTCGTGTACAACTTGCATCTGGCACAAGTGAAAGACGCACAGGGTCGTTGGTTCATGAACATGTTTTTCATCTGATTTCCTCCAAATCATCAAGATCCTGCTTTGTACCTTGTGATGAATGATGAGAGATTCTTTAATGCTTTCCTTTTAGCAGGTCTCCTTCCATCGAATTCATCCCATCTATTCTGGAAATGAGACCTAGATTTCTATGAGTACTTAGAGGATTGTAGTCATTAGTGGTAAGTTCTCCTGCCATCAACAGTTGGGAATACATCAATGTCTCCTAATCGATGGATTCTTCAAGTGTTCTACCATGACACCTTTATTCACACTTGTAAGAATGTACTCGGTGCCTTGATACCTACTTTCATTATTGGTAGGTTGTATCACGTTTGTTAACGGTATACCTTAATGACTGGTAATCAAACAAAGTCTCATTGTGTTCGACCTCAACTCCTTTATTCACACGATGTAGACTTGCACCTTTGGTGGAACATGTAGAAGACTTGAAGACATCAGTTCATAGTCGCAGCTTTCCTGATCTATTGTTATCTTTCATTGGACTAGTACCTATGTGACTTCAGTGATCATGGGGGATCAGATTGTAGTCCATTGTATACAAATATATTCAAATTGATTTTGAGACTGGTTTTACTAGGCCTTGTTCATGACTATGACATCCTTTGGCATGTATCCACCTTTGTATTTCCATGGCCATAAACAACTGTTTGGTATATTTTCACATGGATCTGCAGTGTAATTCAAATTGTCAACAATGTGTGCAAAGTCAGTACAGAGTGTAATATTCTCATGAGCAACTAGTTCGTCCAACCGAGTCTCCATTACTCCACTTCTAAGTATTATAATATATTTCGTCCATCGCAGATACTCCTCTGACCTCACACATTAGGGGGCATCTGTTATAGTAAGATTTGCCTCACCTTATGTAAAGTTGCTCAGAAGGCCTTTTTCCATTTCCCTATGCAGACTTGAAGTCCCTTTTTGAAAATCCCAGAGCTAAAAACTATATTTTTCCACATATATGCACCCTAACTATTATACAACATGCGTATATGCAGGTTGCACCACTACATCCCGTGTACATCGGGTTTTGTGCCCAAAATTAAAAAAATAGTGTCAGGTTTCCATGTCATGTCACGAGATCCATGATCCTTGACCTTCCATATACTGGAAACGTTCCAACTCGACCCTTTAGTTCCATTTTAAGGCTATAAATGGGCCATATCCAAGCTGTGGAAAAGGGGAGAAGAATTCAACTTTGAGAGAAAAGTTTCTCTGGAGAAATTATTCACTTCATATTGAGTCTGCATCCCTTTGTCCTTTTAAGTCTGAACACATTCTTCATCCCCCAAGCTCTTCCTTACTTGATTGAGAACCTCATTGTCTCTCTTTTATGATCTTTCCTTTGGTGGAGGATTGAAGTGGTGGAGGCCCAGCTGGAAGAGACTTAGTTTCTCGGTTTTGAACCGTGCCAACATGGAAGTTTGTAATTCATTCACTTCTGTTGATTACATTTCAATAGAAATACTCTTTTCTCGTCCAATTAATATCTTGTAAATATTTGAATTGTTATTACATGGGCGTATTTGTTATGAATGTTGATGGATTATGCTATTGAATTTGATAACTTTATATATTATCACCATATGCTTGCGTTTCTTGGTTGTTGAGGACAAGTTGCAGGTGTATTTCTTTGAGTCAAGTGCTCAACGATGGACTTCATCAAAATTTTGGATGAGGTAGGCTCTTTATCTTGTCTCGTTAGCATATTTTCTTATATAGCATATCTGCGAATAGAGTTTATTTCTGTAGTCATTTCCGTCTGTTGTGGTTTACCCCTAGCCATAGAAAGATTTTACTCGTAACAACCCTCTAGGGATTCGATATGCCATTACTCCATTCGTAACTATTCTCATGAGTCTCATTTCGCTTGGTAATTTCCCTATTTACGCTTTGCAACTGGTGTTAGAAATTGGCTCTGTGATGGTATTCGACCCTGGAGATAGTATTCGGCTCTATGAAGTATCTCCACGACACAGTAAGTACTCTACTATCCCTCTATGACAGTTTTAGAAGGATTATTTTGTGGTTTAAGTGTTGTTCCCTTGCGGTTGTGCTCGGTGTGAATCCCTTCTTGAAAAATTTAGATTCCTGTACAAATCCCTTTGAAAAACATTCATTGTCTGGTGTAATATATACTCTCTGTGGAATACCCTCTCTGTCTAGGCAACATATGATCTCTGTGAAAAGAAAACTCTGTGTATTTAAATACAATGTACTCCTTGTGTGTTATCTCCTCTATCTATACATTGAATATTATTTGAAGAGTAGTTTTCCTTTGCATATATAAACATGTCATACTTTTTGTGGGTTTTCTCCTCTGTCTATGCATCGTGTGTTCTCTGGGAAAAATAGTCTATATGTATAAGTACTCTCTATGGGTTTTCTCCTCTGTCTAAGCATCGTGTAATTCTCTGAGAAAAATAGTCTCTATGTATAAGTACTCTTTTTGGGTTTTATCCTCCGTCTAAGCATCGTGTAATTCTCTGTGGAAAAATAGTCTTTGTGTATAATTTATTTGTAATATAACTACTCTCTGAAATCTTTATTCATATGGGGTTTTCAGAATACATGGGGTAAAAGACCTGTGGCCTTTGTCTGGGGTTATTGTGTAAGGGGACACTGAAATTACGAGACCTGGGTGAAGGTCGATGTTGAATGTAGTTAAGGTTTAGGAATTTCTGCCAATCTCGGACTTGACTATAGTCCATGAGGCTTCTTATATTAACCCTTACGTTTAACACATGTCCGTAACCATTACAGTTTCAAACTCTTAGTGAATATGTTTTCAGACTTCGATTATTTAACTATGTATATAGTTCATGATTACACTTTATAATTTATATGGCAAGGTTGAAACCCTTATTCATTGAAAAACAATGTTTATTGCATGAAAATTGTGGTTAAAGAAGATCCTTATCGAAAAAGAAAACGTACTATGTCTCTGTTAATACCCATGGTTATTTCAATCTCGCCCTTTTCAATATTAGCTCGACTATTATAATTAAATCTATTTATAATTCTGAGAAAGTTTTCATGCGACAACTCTGTTTAACATATAGGGTCTTATTTTTTGGTCATAATTGAATCATTCCATCAAATTCCCTTCATCCAGTGAATATTCAAGGCACAAAATTGCAGGGTTCTGTTTAACACATTTCAATTTTAAAGGAAATGATTCTCACTGGAAAATTTTATACACCCAAATCATCTCCTTTGCGCCTCTATGGTGTTTCACAATTTAACTTCTTAATATGTTTAGCTCATGTATATAACTTATTCTAGATTGCATTATGTGCATCTTTGTTACTATTTAAGTATGTATACTTTCTTTACTGTAAGATCTAACTTTGACGGAATTATGTCTGTGCGAAAGGATAACTATGTTTTTAGTAAGTTAATCTCCTTGCAAAATTCTTTGGTCTCCTGTATGGGCTTGGTATTCAAAATAATACTTATTGTTTTTGGAAAACCCATTCCTTGATTTCAGTTTGAACTTTTATAAATTTGTTCTCTATAATTTTTGTAACCTACAGAATGTCAAAACTACAAACTTAACTTAGAAGTCTAACTATGTTTTTCCATTGCTAGTACAAGTAATTAGTTTTCTCATGTTTATACATTGATAATGGGTCCTTTTGTCTTGCGAGGGAACCCATCATATGGATTATGCATCGACCTCCCCTCCTGGGTCATGGATCGACTACTTTGCAAAGCAACGATGACCCTTTGATCTTCAATCGGGATCTCAGACAAGTAAGCTTTAATTATTTTATTTATTTCATTATTTAATGTTTGTATAATGGAGATTTGCTAATGTTACTTCTTAATCTTTTGCAGATTGGAAAAATAAGTGCACTTGGTGAAGAAGATTGATCGTCCACAAAAGGTATTCAAGTTCCAATTTTACTTCGTCAGTCCATGCGCACTTGCAGATGGCTCAAGTAGTACTTTTAAGTCTCTGTTTAGACTAGCTATGAAGATTTTGATGTTTAAGGAACTCAAACTTTAATATTTGTTCTTTGATCTATTGACTATAATAAATATGTACATATACATTTTCGTCAAGTGACCTATGCTCTACTGTATTAGATGTCTTTCTTTTTTAAATAGACATAGTGTGCAGTGGGATTGTTATTCTTTTACTCTGCATAATAACAGAAATATAATGCAGTTTGTTTACATTTATATTATATATATAAACTCACTCTTAATAACATACCACTACAGATATTTTACACAGTGGCAAGTTGGCAACCCATACAAACTATTATGGATATATAGTTCACTTCAACAGGTTTTCCTCTAAGTATACTTAATATAAGATATGGCATCAACTGTATAAAATCTATAATAAAACATCAAAAGCATAATATCAACAATTTGAATACATAGCTGAGATACATATCTGAAAAAGATGAAGTTGGGAAACAAATGGAACAACCACGTTCCACCCAACCGTAGAACGGAACAACCACAATCACTTTTCCTGATCACCCCCTAGCATGACCATGAGTCCATAAGGGAGAACTAAATTATCCTCCTTAGCTATAGTCACCATCAATAGATTAGAATCATGTTTTGCCTCACACCATATGTGCTCATAACATCAAACAGTTCTCAATCCTCAACATACTAAGTAGCATCATGCCTCCCACATATGTTGTATATATCTTGTTCCTAGGTATTTCCATTCCTTTCCCTCCCTGGGGAAATTCACAGCTTTACAAATCCCTGATTTTTAGGGTTTGTTAGTGGTCAAATTCAACTTCTTCCACTTGTAAAAATCAACTTTGAGTTAACTCAATCAATCACTACCATAATCAAGTCATTTTGTCTTTGAGTCTTAGGCAAACTTGTGATCATGGGTGATTTTAAGGATGGAAATTTATTTTAAAATGTAGAAACCTTGGTGAATCTTACTAATCCTTCATATGCCAACTATAAATGGTTGGCGACATTTTTGTAGAAATATTCAAATTTCTAAGTATTTGATATAGTTTGTATAAAATTTTGGTGATTTTTAAGTTAAAATAATTTTATGCTATAGAATTTGGGTGAATCATTCTTAGAATAACGAATCGATTTTTCGGAAAAACCATGGAAAATTAGCCCATGAGCGAAATTGAGCCCCTAAAATCATCCTTTCTTGTGATGAAGTCCATCGAGATAATCTCCCATTTCCATTCTGGTATAGGCAGAGGTTGTAATAGACCTGTTGGATGTTGATGTTCATCCTTTACCTATTGACAATCTAAACATTTAGAGAAATATTCAGCTATTTCATTCTTCATGTTAGGCCAATAAAACAATTTTTCTTAAGGCTGCTATCGTTTTCTAGTATTTTGTATGACCAGATGTTATAACCCTAATTTGCACCAGACATGCTTACCTGGCATCAGGCCATCTCAAATTCTTTCTTTTCCAAGAAACTGTTAAACAACTCTTTAAAAAACCTCTTTTATAAAGGCCCACGCGCCCTACTCCACTACTGCACGTGTGTACATGCTAGCTGACCTAAAATAGCCTGCGTGTACCTACAAAAGCATGAAAAAAGGAAAGTTGTCGACGGAACACACAACTTTGGGTGAGTTAACTAAACCTTCCGGCCATGCATGGCCGAGGGTTTGACCAAATACCTAGCTCCTTCTAGCCTATAAAAGAAGGGGTAGGGGTCCCATTTGGAAGAAGGAGAATGATAGTAAAGAGACTCTACTCAATTGTACATTCCCATTGTCCTAACCCTTTAGCCATCCTTGTGCAAGAAGAGAGACATAGAAAAGAAGTTGGAGGACATTTGAAGAGGATCCCAGGATCAGGTTCGTGGAGCGGTGGCCGGTCTCGACATTGTAAGTTGATTCATTAAAAGTAATAAAGAAATGATTTTCCCGTCCCACTTTATGAGTTCGTCATAGTTTATTAAATATATGTTTGAATCTCTAACCCATTAATATGTAGGTAAAATTCATGTGTAGTTTGTTGCTTGTTTTGTATGCAGGTCATCCTTGGGAGGAGAGCTACTAACAAGTGATCAAGTGTGACGAAGGATTGACATCAAACACCCAAAACAAGGTATGTTGGTCTAACCATGTATTTACTGAAAAGAAATGGGGATTAGGTCTGGGGATGAAGGTAGAAAGTAGGTTTCTTTTGGTCATATCTGCATGCATAATATAACCCTATTTGCTAGTCCGTAAGGGGATTTCCCACTCACAACAGAATTGGCAATCATAATGGGGAAATCTCTAGGGTTCCTGGGAATTTTATTTTTGGGTATTTTTCAAAAAAAAAAAAAACTGGTTTCCTTTCCTATTTTTTGAAGTTTCTGCAAAGTCTAAGCTAACAGAGATTCTGGTCTTCCATACCCGTTATCTCTGTTTCTTTGACTGTATTTTTTTTCTCGAGACCCACAGAGGCACACGCGGCCTATATAAGGTTTTCATGCATGTACCCGCACCCTACATTCTTACAGCCCGCGTGTAAATGCTACCTAAAGAACTAATAGTAGCGTGTATGAGTCCAGAGAATTTTTGAGGCAGCCATCCTCTTCCCTGTCAGAATTAGTCATTCTCAGGGGTTTTATGGAACTCTTTCTAGTCTTGGTTGTTTTCAGTCTATAGCTTAGGTTTCACCTCAGATTGGTTTGTTTTACGAATTTTTCCTTGCATTGTTTTCTTTTTCTGTTAAAGAACATGTTTGAGCCTTCAAGAGATCCTGGTTCTCAGTATTAGTGGTCTCTGCCTGGTTTGGATTGCCTGTTTTTATTTGTTTCAGAGTTTTAGAGATACACGCGGCCTGTATAAGGCCAGCACGTGTGTACACGCCCTCTGACTTTACACAACTCGTGTGCACATGGTTGATGTTGAACAGTCAGTAGTGTGCTTGTGAAGGATAGTTTTTGTTGAAGGAGAGGCAATCATTTTTTCCCTTGACAAGAGTTATACCTCTCAGGATCTTGAATCTCTATCATAGCAGTTATTAGCTTAGGTTTGATCTCAGGCATAGCTTTCTTTTTCATTTAGAAGTTTTCATGAAAATTTTCTTTTGTAAGGTTTTTAGACAAGTGTGAGAGTCCATTTTTAAGTTGCTAGTGTGTGATTTTTTAAAGTGATTCTTTGCGATCTGCGTTTAGGCCAGAAGTTTTTCTTGGTTTTTACTTGTTGATATTTTTCCTTTTTTTCTTTGTAAGCATTCAAATAAAAACCAAAAATCTTTTATTTTTCTTTGTTTGGTTGAAAAAGCGTTGTTTTGCATTAGTAACCAGGGAAAAGTCTTTGCTTTCATAAGTTCTTGGCAGTTTACTTAGATCATAAGTAGCTCATAGTCGAGTGAAATCCTGCTTTGAGTTTGTTGTTCAAAGATCTTAGAAATTTTTTTAAGAAAATTTGAAAAGTTGTTTTTATTTTGAGTTAAGTGAAGGTTTTTGTTTCCAGCTTTCTGTCCATTTTTTACGTTCGTCTTTCAAACATCACTAGTTTCACTTTCATAACCTTTGACATAAGACAAGCCATAAAATTAACGCTAAATCTAAAATTCATTAGACTTTTATGTTTGTAGGGTCAATCAACTAATTCAGGGTTAGGGCCTTGAATTAGGTTGGAGAGGAAACTCTTCAAGGCCATTAAAATCAAACATTGGAGTTTGAGTTAGGGAGTGTCAAAGTCCAGTATCGTGAAAGTTATTCGGGACCCCCCTATAACACAGGGAATAAACATGAGGTCGTGTGCGGAAAGGTAGCAGAGATAACCCCTCCAAAGCTGGACCAATCATAGTGGAGAACACATATAGAGGGCTTGTCTTGGGATTCCGTCGATTACATTTTCCATGGAGCTTTGTGGGTCTCGAATCCATTCGAGGTCCTCAGTTGTCTTCTGGACCACTTGCTCTCGATACCCTTGACAGGTTTCGGGCTTGATATCCTGCTCATTGTGGTCTACTCGACTTTCGACTGTACCCGCCTGGTGACTGTTTGCGCGCTGGAAACCTAGTTGCCTATCTTTTTTAGGAACATACATAGGTGACTGTAGGGGTATACCACTATACCTAGGAAAAACATCGGGCCACACTTTGCAGAGTATACCCAGAGGGTGCTTCCGTATTCGAGTTGCACTTGCACTGGTAAGTTGCTCTAGTGTTGGTTGTTGTAACTATTCTTCCAATTAGTTTAGTATTTGCCTGTCTTATCTTATAGGGACTTTTTTAGTGTGTGTTGTTTTTGAACGAATAGAACGCCCTAGGGTGTCTTTTGATCTTCTCAGACAGTGGAGGATCACGAGCTCCTTTGGTCATGAAGGCTTCTGGGCCTGTCGCCAGTTACACTGGAGCCACCCACGCCACCACTAAGGAGAAAGATAGACCAACAAGGGTCTTTTGAAGCGACCGGGTCACAAGAAATTGTGCCCGACCAACATCCGGAGGAATCGACCATTTTGGACCTTGGAGAGAAATCTCTTGGCCCAGTTGAAACCCCAACCACTGATCTCTCGGCACCCCTCATCGTACCAATTCACCTTTACGAGTGCCAGACAGTGCCTCACGCAGCAATGGAAACAAATGATGTTACTTCTTCTGGCAATTCTTCAATTCCACTACGGTTGTCACCACAGGAGAGTTTCCACCTCCTAACCCACCATCACCGGTCTGAGCCACCATGGTCTCGACCGCCTCTACATCGCATAGTGGGTCGATACCATCTTTGGCGGCAGCCACAAACCCTTTCACACCAAGTGCGATAGGCCCTCTTTTCTCATACGGGATGCCTAGTTCAGGTACAAGTCCTGTACTTTCCTTCTCCACTTCATAGACTTTAGGTCTGGGGGCAGGGAGCTCTAACGCTCCTCTGTAAGGCCACATGGGGGGCACTTTCACTCCCTTTAATGCTTTCCCTTACAGAGGAGGTCATGTACCTCCCTCATCCCCTTCACTCGGTGTCATGCACCAGCCATCTATCGGGCCGCCTGCACACCATAGTTTATTTGGAGCAGGGAGTCAAGGACCACCTTCGCATAATATGCTGGTAGTTTCGACACTGTTTTCTTTGTTCGGTGCATTTGGTAACAACGCCTTCTCGTCAGCTGCATTCTCGACTGGGGGTAACCCTGGTTTTGGACAATCTATTCCTATGTAGGGTACTATTCCTGCACAGGGGGCAGACCCAGGAAATTCTTCTGCATTAGGGCCTTGGAATTCTTGGCAGGGATCCATTCCCTCATCAGGAATGTCAGTCTGGGGTAATTCTTTCCACAATCAATGGAACCCCGGACAAAATACCATGCCTATCCCCACAGGACCGACATGGGGAAACCCTTCCCAAAGTCCTTCGAATGTAATGCATGCCCAACCATCTATGTCCTATTTTGGAAATTAGCCAATGATGTCTCCTCACACGCAAAATCCATATGCTAGCCATGGCCATGGTTTTTACCAGAACCCAAGCCAGCAGCCAAACTTTTCCTGGCAACCTGGTGTCAGTCAAACTCCAGGTCCCTTTTTCCCCAGTTATCACCAACAACCCAAACTACCCTTCCTAGCAACCTTGCATTTTCCAGACTTGACACGGTTGTTGAATGACCCTATCTGTCACAATCTGTGTTGGCCTCCTATGTCGACAAAGTTTCCTTCAGACATACCAAAGTTCGAATCCAATCCTAACGAACATCCAGGATATCATGTGACTACCTTCCATCTTTGGTGCTCATCTAACTTGTTGAAAGACGACTCCGTACAGTTGTGATTGTTTCAACGTACTCTCATTGGGAGTGCCACAAAATGGTACATTGAGCTCGATCGCTCAAGATACTCTTCCTTCGGCGAATTGGCCATGGATTTCCTTAACCATTTCCAATTACCCATGAGATACGATGTTGGCACAAAATTGTTGGCCAAGTTCTCACAGACAAAAGCAGACCATATCTCTGATCACATCTAAGAATGGAGACGCTGAAAGAGTTTAATTAAGGTACTAGTCCCACCAGCATTCCTGCTCAAGTGGTTCCTTAAGTCTTTGGTACCACAATTATCCAAAGACATCGCGACGTCGAGAGTATTCTCCAAAGAAGACGCCATCATGAGAGCTCAACATCTTGAGATAATCTATTCTCATTCCGGTTTATTATACGAGATCTTGCCAAATGCACCATGCTCAATACTAGATAAAACCAGATAGAGAGATGGACCACATGCCGATGGTATTGTTGGTTCAACACAAACAAAGCCCGCTGAGCAACTGATGAAGCAATTGCAACAGTTGTCTATACAACACACATCGGCCAACCAAACTACTGCTTTGGCTGCTCCCCCTACCAAAATGTCGGATGTACACACAGTGCAATCAACTAATCCAAAGGCCACCCAGTAGCCTGAAGGAAAGAAAAAACAATGAAAGAAGGGTAAGGGGGATAAGAAACCCATTGATAATGCTGGTGGGGGAAACACTGATAAACGAAAGGCGAGGTATCCATGCAACCTGTGTGCAGAAGACCACCCAACCCACCTATGTCCCCGGCTTGCAAAGGCCCAAAAGTTTGTGACATAGCAACAACCTATTGTGTTAACCAATCCATTTCAACATGGGAAAAATCTAACTCAAGCCTCTACAAGCACGGAAGGGGGCAGTCAAGGACCCCCTCCATCTTCAAACAACCCTGCATCCACGAATGTATATATGGTGAAGGGTGATGCTTTTATATCGACTAGAGCACATGACTATAGTAAACCAGGCACTTCTGAGAAGGGAAAAGAAGCCTAACTCCCATCTCTTCCTCTACAGATTGAGAAGACGTTGGGAGAAACAATGACATGCATCCCCATAGGTGCATTCAAAAAAGATTCTCACAACCCAAACGCAAGGGCCACCCAGAACTATTCTTTGGTGGAAGCCTTATCATAAACCCCTTGTGCAATGTCTTCTTTGGAGGTCCTCCAAAGCTTCCCTTCCCAGAGGAAATCCTTGTTAACCGCTTTAGGATCTACCGAGACTTTTAATACAAGTACAATCATGCTGGATACAACTGACTTAAAACTTCATCTTCCTTACCACATAGCGTTTCAGATAGTAGTGGCTTATCCCACAAAAAAATTTTACTTATAATATCTTCTGCACGGTGGTTGATGAGGGCACCTCGACATGTGTTATTTCGTTGGCATGTTGGAAGGCCATTGGCCAGCCCATTTTGTCTCCATCACCTACTCTCCTCACTGCTTTTGACGATCGTTCATTCCAACCACATGCTATCATTCCTTCTTCCCCCGTGCAGTTAAGAGGGAAGACTGTGTGTGTCGAGGTAGAAGTATTCGATGCACCCCTCGACTATAACCTCTTGTTAGGAAGGATTTGGACTTATGCCATGCAAGCCATGGTTGCTACAGTTTTCCAGGTCTTGTTGTTTCCACACGAGGGTCGGATTGTGACCATCGATCAGTTTTCTTTCCTCAGACCTGACCCTTCATTGGGGGCATTTACGGTCCCAATGATTGATAATCCTCAACCAGGCATGGTCAATGTAGGGGTTGATTTGTGCCCATCTTTGATGGGTACCTTAGATTACCTGCCCCCTCAAGGCGATATCAGGTTTATATCCAATCCCCATAAGGTTGAGATTTTTCAAGTTTCGTCATTCCGCACGACTTACTTCAATGATCCGTGGATACTTCCTTCCCCATCGGCCACGATGGATGGGACAGGGCACCCAGGCATGTCCATGCCCTTGTCCACAATTGAAGTAGCATACTCTTTAGTCCAACAAACTTCAACCAATACAGATCCAACTCCTGCACAAGAGTTTGATCCGCTTTTAGAGCCTATTTGGGCTCAAGATTCTCTCGCTCACACCGATTCGTTAGACTTAGTCTTTCCCTCTGATGAAGCAGTAATTGAAGCAATGAATAGTCTGGACAAACCCTGGGAAGATCTTCATCACAGATCATATTTCCTCCCAGAGTTAAGAAGAATCGAAGCCGGAGAATTCACCGTGACTATGACGGGAGATAGGTCTTGTCCTATTAATCCTTTAGCTACACACGAGGTTTATGCTGAGGGTAATATGGCAACCATCGCTGAAACCATGCCAATCAATATCTCCTGAAACCCTGGCCAGATCTTCTCTCGGAAGATGAGGGCACATCCCGCTCCTATGTTTCCTGTCATCACAGTTGGTCCATTCACCAAGTGGGGGATTGATTACACTACATGCAACCCTCCTTCAGCAAGGGGGCACTGTAATATCATCGTAGCTATCGACTACTTCACAAAGTGGGTTGAAGCTATGCCAACATTTAAAGATGATGGAGAGACTGCAGCTCTCTTTTTATTCAACCAGATCATAGAAAGGTTCGACGTCCTGAGGGAGATTGCCACTGACCATGGCAGTCACTTTCAGAACCAGATGATGACTGAGTTAACATCAAATCTTGGGTTATGGCAAGAAAATTTATCACCCTACTACCCCCAAGAAAATAGTCAGGTGGAAGCTGTAAACAAATCTCTTAAGACCATCCTACAATGAACAATCAACTCGGCCAAGTCAAATTGGCATTTGATGTTATACTCGACATTCTGGTCCTACCGAACGTCTGTTAAGACTGCAATTGGTTTCTCACCTTTTCAACTCGTATATGGGTTGGAAGCAGTCTTTCCTATCGAATGTCAAATATCGTCCCTAAAGTTGGCAGTACAATTATTGCCAGACACTTCTCCACTTGAAGAACGGTTAGTATACCTTGAGCAGCTCAATGAGCAGCGTCGTGATGCGGCCCTGGCCAACGAGGCTCACAAACATAAGGTTAAGTGTCAATATGATAGGTCCATTCGTCCTCGGATTTTCTCTGAAGGCGGCCTTGTCCTGGTCTATGACCAAGATAAGGACCCCGTGGGGGCAGGAAAATTCAAACCCATGTGGTTCAGACCTTTCATCATAAAAGAGGTTTTAAAAAAGGGTGCTTATCGTCTGGTTGACTTTGAAGGGAATGCTTTGGCAGAGCCTAGAAATGGGCTCTGGCTCAAGAAGTATTACTCATAAGCAGTTCACCATGGGTAAATTTTTGTAACATATGTATAGTCTTTTTACTATTACTTTCTAGTTTCTTTTAGTGTTATGGATGTGTTGTTGATGTTATATTTCATCACTGTGGCAAATGTCAAGTGAATCCGAGGTGTTCATTGGATACGCAGATGGTGCTAGCCGACACACTCGAAGGCTTGCCTCCGCATCTTGGGTAATATTTACACCTCGAGGCCATTTATTATCTTCCGGAGGTATATGCTTAGGTGACACCACAAATAATGTTGCCGACTATAGTGCAGTTATTGAGTTGCTTCTTGATGCCTTGTCATTTGGTATCTCTCACCTCCGGGTCTATCTCGACACTCAGCTGGTTGTGTCTCAGTTAAATAGAGTCTACCAGGTTCATGATCCGACTTTACACCGATGATTCCTTAGGGTACGTCTCTTAGAACGAAACTTTGATTATATTACATATTTTCATATTCCTAGGAGATTAAACCAATTTACAGATACTCTAGCTAATCAAATTTTAGATTGGCATCTTTCACACATATGAAAGGACATTCACATAAACATGTAAATACATTTTTTTGCACACATGATCCATAAGACACAAAAGACATAAAAATCCATATATAATCATAAAGTAACCAGAGTACACAGATGGACGCAAGTGCCTCAAAAATATGACCAATAACGAGTCACGGGGCTTATGCCCTCAAAAAATATATACAAGTAGTGCTCGTGGCACATAAAATGTGTAACTAGGGTCAGGGCCTGTGGGCCTTGTTATACTGATCCACAGCATTGGCTAAACATTGAGACAATTGGACCCACGTCTGAGGTGCCCCCACTACATGAGGCTGCATGGATGGTGGCAGATCCTCAATCTCTACCATAGGGACCATGTGAGTGAGCGCAGTAAAGTTCCACTCGACTCGCCTCAACACCCTCTCAGCCTCCTCGGCTGGAAGATCTCCTACTACTGTTGGTCCCCCGATGGCGGTAGGTGTGGCCCCTGGCCGAGGACAACGCATGTTCCTCGCATAGTTAGTAGGTCGCACTCGTCCCACATCTGCATACAACAAATGCTTATCCGTCAAATACTCTGGCATATAAAAAAAATGATATATAACCAAAACAACATAAAAATTACATATGCTTCATAAAAATAAAAATAGCTACAAAGATAGAGACTTACCCATATATCCTCTCTCCTCACCAGGAGGTACTGGTATCTCAGGATCCCTCGAAAAATCAATCCCTGCATGCGGGTAATCCTCGATAACTAGGATCTGTCATGATAGACAGGCAAAGAATTCATCATCGAAGGACTCATTAGTCCTTCCACCACCCTCTCGTGGTAGAAATACTTCCCATATACACATAGCAGGAAGAGAGGCTTGATTTCCTCGTACCACTACTCGAGGACTAAAGCTCGGAACTCTCTCAAAGAAGAACAAGCACAAAACAGTCCCGAACCTGAAGTTCCTTTGTGTCCGCAATCGGCAATCTGTCAACTGCCTCTTCATACACTCAAGCAATGTAGTACTCCAGTCAAAAATTTGTGCGTTCAAGCACTGGATTGCACAGTTCATCTGTGCATGGGATGCTTGATGCAGAGCCGCATAACCAGTCATCCGCCCAATGAGCAATACAATCGCATGTAGCGATACATTAGTAATCTTGCTTATGGGCACATGTGAGCTCGATTGGTCTGTCCCGGCCTTGCAGTAAAGGCCTATCAATTCTGCTATGTTATACGGCCCTGAACGAAACATCTGAAAGTTGATTGGTTCCCCTCTCCTTGAGAGGCCAGTCAAAAAGTATATGTCCTCAGTGGTGGGCACCAGTGATTGCCCCTCTAACATAAAAGCCTCTACATCCAGATGTCAGTAACCAATCAAGGCATTCAGTAGCCTCGGTTGTGCCCACATAAAAGGACATAGGAAAAACTTTGGCAACCCACATTGCATCAACATGGTCACAACATTGGGGTCTTCCCCGACCAACTCACTAACTTCTTCATGCTCCCTTTCTCTCCAGTGAACATATAGCCTGCAAAACACCAAAGTTCAGGAGGGTTAGCCCTTTCTTTTTAACTTTTTTATTCATTAAGGGAGGTCCATGCGTGTTGTAATGCTGACAGTCACGTGTACACGCATGTAGTTTTTACTCTGCTCGAATGTACACACGGCTTGTCCAGAGACAACCTGCGTGGACCTAGGGCCGACCTTTTAAAGGTCGACGCCCACCCAAAACATGGAACCCAAAACAAAAATAAAGATTTAAATTGCAAGATGAGGGAGTTTGTACTTACTTGGTCCAGACAGAAGTTCGTTTCGTCCACTGTAGCTCCCAGAATCACCACTTTTATCAAATGGGGTCTTTTGGCTCCAGAGTCAATTTCCAAATCAGCAATAGTGATAATGAGCTGCCAGCTTCTATTTATAGACTTTTTGGCCTCTTTTTGTCACTTTTCTGGCCTCCCTTATCATTTTCTTTAAACCAAAAACCATTTAGAGTGATTCAGGAGTTGCATGGGAGGGGTATGATTGGGTATCGGGGCAGTTTTTTGGAGTTTTGGGACACTTTTAACGATTCGTGGAAAAATCTCAGAAGATCAACTTGAGCATGTAGGTTAGGTTTTTACTCTGACTTTTGCATCTCGTTGTCTTTATCCCTTTTCCATAGGATCGATCCCATCAGGTTGTGACATGGAACCATCATTGCTTCTTTAGAAGTGTCGCGAGTTGGTGGCAGAGCTTACCAGAACATGGATGCCCTAGGTAGATCCTGGTTGCATTATGGTGTCCATGTTGTCTCTAATCACTGTAGGCTCGGGAGTCCTTGGCATTTTTCCTGATTATGAGTTTGAGCCTCATTTGCATGATTCTTTTTCACTCTTGAACTCACCCTCACGACTCCCAAAAAACATTACGGGTCTTCTTTTAAGCCCTTTTCAGACCCTCTAAACATGAAAATATTTCTGAGCGATCTTGTGGCCTTTCACGCTCATTAAACTGAAATTTGAAGTCACGTCTGTCCAACAGTAGTTTACCCCTTTTTCGTTCTGGACGGTCAACTCTACGAACAAAGGTATACTCTAAGGAACTTTCGTTCCCTAGAAGAGTACCCTCAGGTATAATTTTAACCCTTTTTCGGGCCTGGGGGACTAAATTTACGAAAAAGAAACCCCCACGGAGTCCATAGTTAAGCTCTTTTAAGACTCCCTAAAATTGGAAAGATCATCGAGTGACCTTATTCTTTCACACTCGTTAAACTTGTCCAGAAGAACATTCCTGATGGAGTCCATAGTTAAGCATTTTTCAGACTCCTTAAAAATGAAAAAATGGCTGAGTGATCTTGTCTTTATCACACTCCTTAAAATGGTTTTGAATAGACGTATTGTCGGTGCTAGTTTACCCCTTTTTCGAATCGACTAGACTACCTTCGAAAAAGGTACCCCAATGGAGTCTCCTTTTACATTTTTTCAGACTCTCTAAACATGAAAAACCATTGAGCTTACCTTCTCTGGGCTCGTTAAACTTACATCGAAGGACGTTACCATTGTGTGTTTTATTAATCGCATTTTCATACCCGCGTCTTTGGCCTAATGCCAGCTCCATGTTTCTCTCAACTGACCCATCTGAATCATGCCTTAAATGCATGCCCTATAGCACTTTACCTGTGCATCTTGACACCTTTGGCCCCTGGAGGATTTTTTCTCAAGTGTCCTTACTATGAACATCAGTCTTGTCCTTTTGCTTTGAACTTGTATGTTTGCAACACTCGTTCATCCTTTGTAACGTAACATTCTTTTATTCTTTTTCCTACATTATTGAAAAAGACAAAAAAAAAATCAAATATACCCCAAAAAGAGGAAGGCAAAAGTATTTTTTTTATTGGCAGCATAATGAGTCGCCCTTGGATAAAGCACATCTATCTATTTGTTCATCAAACCCTGGGATTTAATATGACCTTAGGAAGCTGTTCTCTCTACATAGAGTTGTGTCCTCCTCCATTTGGTTATTCTTCCAAACATATGGAGAGTTTTCGTTGCCTCCTGCCTCGTAAACTTATGTTAATGCCATGCTGCCTGAGTCTCATCATTTGTCGTGTTGTTGTCCAAGGGAAGTTTTTCACCAAGCCTGAGTCAACCCTTCTACAGTTTGTCTCTTGCCCTCATACCTGACCATCCTAAATCTCCAATCAAGTCCTTGTTCGAAATCAATGAAGCCTTCAGTCTGATCATCAAGATTATCTAGTCCATGACCAACGAGCCGTCGAAGACCTCTGGGTAGTGTAGTTGTACACTCATATTACACTCCTACCTGAGTTTTGAATATTTTGAAGTTGTTTCTCGAGCTCTTAAGACCTCATCTTCAACCATCAAGCCATATCAGCTTCTAGAAGATGGATACTCTATATGTATATCTTTTTTATTTCGAGATGTAGCTCCGCTGTGTATTGTTCGCGGATACTCTTTATATAGCTATGACATGGATCTATAGTGTATTTGATTGGTAGCCATGATTCTATTTTATCCCGAGCATGGGTATGCCCGCCTCGGTGAGACATTTGTTATTTTGCAAACGGCGCCTCCCGGTTCCTGGTCCCTGGGTTCAATTGTTTGACACATCAGTGAAGATTGTTAATGTATTTCGGCCATCAGATGCTCTTCTGATCTCACACATTAGGGGGCATATGTTATAACCCTAACTTGCACTAGACATGCTTACCTGGCATCAGGCCATCTCAGATTCCTTCTTTTCCAAAACATTGTTGAACAACTCTTTAAAAAAACTCTTTTATAAAGGCCCACGCGCCCTACTCCACTATTGCACGCGTGTACATGCTAGCTGACCTAAAATAACCAGCGTGTACCTACAAAAGCACAAAAAAAGGAAATTTTTCGACGAAACACACAGCTTTGGGTGAGTTAACTAAACCTTTCGGCCATGCATGGCCAAGGGTTCAACCAAATACCTAGCTCCTTCTAGCCTATAAAAGAAGAGGTAGGGGTCCCATTTGGAAGAAGGAGAATGATAGTAAAGAAACTCTACTCAATTGTACATTCCCATTGTCCCAACCCTTTAGCCATCCTTGTGCAAGAAGAGAGATAGAGCAAAGAAGTTGGAGGACATTTGAAGAGGAGCCCAGGATCATGTTCGTGGAGCGGTGGCCGGTCTCGACATTGTAAGTTGATTCATTAAAAGTAATAAAGAAATGCTTTTCCCGTCCCACTTTATGATTTCTTCATAGTTTATTAAATATATGTTTGAATCTCTAACCCATTAATTTGTAGGTAAAATGCATGTGTATTTTGTTGCTTGTTTTGTATGCAGGTCAGCCTTGGGAGGAGAGTTGCTAACCAGCGATCAAGCGTGACGAAGGATCGACATCAAATGCCTGGAAAAATGTATGTTGGTCTAACCATGTATTTGCTGAAAATAAATAGGGATTAGGTCCGGGGACGAAGGTAGAAAGTAGGTTTCTTTTGGTCATATCTGCATGCATAATATAACCCTATTTGCTAGTCCATAAGGGGATTTCCCACTCACAACACCAGAATACAACTTTTTGTGCAGTTCATCAAGAATTGTTGTCTTTAAATCAATAGAGTTAGGTACATACAAGCAGTTCTTGAACCTTAACAGTCCATTTTTATCTATACTCAGATATGTTTTGTTCATATTTTTTACATTTCCTTGCAATTTTGTTGTTGTTTTTATGTAATCTTCGTCATTACTGCTTGCAGATTTTATCCTTTGTTCAATATCATTTTTTGCCTTGATGATAATTATTTCATAAAGTCTGCTAGTCCTTCGACTTAGTGCATTTGCAACTTTGTTTTCCTTACCTTTGATGTGTCATACCTCAAAATCGAACTCACTTAAAAAGGCCAACCATCTTGCTTTCCTTGCATTGAGATATGGTTGATTGAACAAATGATTTACACCATTCTTGTCGGTTAGTAACAAAAAATTTCTTCCCATTAAATAATGTCACCACATTTTTAATGCATGAATTACGACTGTCAATTCTAAATCGTGAGTCACATAATTTCGTTCATGTTCCTTCAATTTACGTGATTCATAATAGATGATGTATCCATCTTGTGTTAGCACACCTCCTAATCCCTCTTTGCTCACATCCACACAAACGATAAAGTCTTTATCAGGATATGCTACCTTTAGGATAGGTGTTGTAGTTAACATTCTTTTTAGTTTATCAAAGCTGTCGTGACACTTTTGCGACCAAATAAATTTTATTCTCTTTTTCTGTAGTGATGTAATCAGATACATGATCCTGGAAAATCCTTCGATAAATCTTCGGTAATAACCGGTAATTTCCATAAATGATCTTATGTCTTCTACATCCTTGGGGATAGGCCATTCTATAATGGATTTTATCTTTTCTGGGTCAATTGCAATATCATCTTCAGATATTACATGTCCTAAATAATGTATCTTTCTTTGGTAGAAGTCGCACTTATCAAACTTAGCATACAACTTATGTTCTCTTAAAGTCTCAAATATTATTTTCAGATGTTCTTCATGTTCTTCTTCTGTTTTTGAGTAAACTAGAATATCATCGATAAAAACCAACACAAATTTATCTAGATACTGGTTGAATCTACTATTCATCAAGCACATAAAAGCTGATCGTGCATTAGTGAGTCTGAACGGAATTACAACAAACTCATAGTGTCCATAACGTGTTCTAAATGTTGTTTTCTTTATATCTTTGTCCTTTATTATGACTTGGTGATAACCAGACCTTAAATCTAGCTTAGATAATATCTTTGTTCCTCCAACCTGGTCAAAGAGAGCATTAATTATAGGTAAGGGATACTTATTCTTAATCGTCATTTTATTCAGTTGTCGATAGTTAATACATAGTCTCAAAGTTCCATCTTTCTTCTTAACGAAGAAAACTGGTGCTCTCCAAAGTGAAACACTTGGTCTGATATATTCCTTATCTAGCAGTTCTTTTAACTGAATTTTTAGTTCTGTTAATTCGTGTAAACTCATTCTATAAGGTGCCTTGGATACTGGGGAAGATCCAGGTAGTATATCGATACAAAAATCTATCTCTCTCCTTCGGGGTAGTTCTGGTATTTCATCTACAAATATGTCTCTGAACCCACGTAGGACTACAAAGTCTTCTAAACTTGGTTTGATTTCTTCCCCTAGGAGATTAGTTACTTGTACAACATATACCTTGCAACCTTTATTAATACACTTCTTAAACTGCATTGCTGACATTTTCCTAACAAAAACTGGTTTTCTGATTCCTTGAATTGTTCTGACAGTGTTGTTTTCATCTTTATACATAAACGACTTTTCGTAACAATTTAATATCACTTTATGTTTTTCTAACCAGTCCATTCCGATGATTATATATATCATAAGACCCCAAAGGTAATACGTTCAGATTTAATTTCGTATTTTTACCATCTATACTTAGTTCGCAATCAAAAATAAAATATGTTACCTTCCTTTTTGTCCTGGTAGCTAGTTGTACTAACCATGATTTAGCATGTTTTTCCCTTTTTAACTTGTTTGCTTCTACTAAAGCTAGAGTAATATAACTCTAACTAGCTCCTGGGTCAATTAATATGGAAATACTGTTATCATGAATTTTACCTTCAAGTTCCACAATAGTGGATTGATGATCTACATGTCTGCCATCTAGAGCTACATTGATTTTATGCACACTTCTACCAATGTCTCCAACTGTTGAAGCCTCTTGAAGGTTATGGACCGAAGTTCTCACTGTGGGATTTAAGCGTGGAAAATTTCTCCTCAAGTGGGGTTCTCCACACTCCCAACATTTCAATGGTTCCCTAGGGTTGTCCCCAACTTTCTTGTCTCCTAGATTAACTGGTTTATTTCCCCCTTGGCCATTCTGTGTGTTAGAATGATAATCCTTCCTTTGGAAACATTTTTCCATGTTACGGAAAGGGGCTGGTTGGAATCCTTTCTTACGTTGATTCATTCTATCATGTTTCTTGTCTTTCCATGCCTTGGGAATTTCAGATCTATGTTTGTACTGATCATAACACATTTGAGCCTTCCTAAACACTTCATTTAAAGACTTATGATTGTCAAATTGAATTCTGTCCTTGTACAAATGTGGTAGAAAACTCAAGAACCTTTGTATCTTTACTTTGTCCTCCTTGATGTATGGTACAAACCTCAATAGATCTAGGAATTTATTTATTAGATCGTCCATGGCCATTTGTCCTAGTCGCAGTTCATAAAATTCCTTATTTTTTATTTCGTAGTAACTTTCTGATAAGTACTGCTTCTTGAAGTTCTTTTTGAATTCTGACCATTCCATTCGTTTTTCTTTCAATCCCTTGGCTAATTTCAGGTCTTGCCACAAGATAATAGCTTTTCCTCTTAGGTTATAGATGGCCATTCTAATCTTCATATTACTAGAGTAATTATAAATATGAAAGTATTTCTTAATGTCTAACAACCATGCTTCAACTTCCTCACCAGTCTTAGATTCTTCATCGATGGTGGAGGATTTTATCCTTTTGAACTCACCTTCTAGGTGGTCCACTTGTTTCTTTTTCTTCCTATAGACGCTTTGTTTTCTTTCATGTGTGTGTCTTCAGAAGAACTATCCTCTTTTTCTATTTCATGACCAGAGTTCTTAGAGGGCTTTTTGCCGACCTCTTCCTCTTTTTCATTGTCTTTTGGACTCTTCTTTGTTACTATATTGTGTAGCAGCATTTCATTTATTTCTAACTGGTCTTCCTATGCTTTCTTCAGCTTTTCGTTATCTTCTTTAAACACTTGTAATTCCACGATAAGGTTCTTCATTCTTTCCAAAACCTGGTTGGTTGAACTTCCTTCATTGTTATGCTCTGGGTCTCTAGAAAGCTCTTGATTTTGATTCCTCGCAGGTCTGTTTCCTTCTTCATTCTGTGCTGACATTATCACAACAGACAAAAACATTTATGTTTGTAACAATAAACATATTTGTTAGGTTTTTACTTCAAAATAGAATAAAAGAAATAAAATTTTGGTGTTTCCCTGAGGTCCAAGTGTTGTAACCAACAACTCTAATACCATATGTAATATACCCCAAATTTCGCTAAAAAAAAATAAAAAATTATTGATCAGGAAATTAACATTTACAAATCGTCGAATTGTTTGTGACACAAGAATATATTTATTTAAAAGTCTAAGTCATTTTTTAAGCACATAAAAGTTTCACTATGCTGGACTAACCATCCTAAAAGGATCTGTATGAGGTTTAATGTCCAAATAAAACATATTGCTACTATAATGTCAAGGAATTTTCATTAGATTGACTCCTAAACTATGATATCCTGCTATTGTACTTGAAGTTCTCACATCTGATCGCATTGTTAAAAAGTTAACTAGGACTAACAAGTCCATAGTATAAAGTCTATTGCAATATAATGAGGTTGCATCATACCCATGTTGACCATATCAATTGTTATAAACTATGATATGAGTATAAATATTTACTTATGTAAAAACTTCATGTAAGAAACTATAACTATAATGTTATGACCCTAGCAGAGTAGAAGACATAACCACTATAGACTATAGTCCACATGCTAGGTGAATAACCTACCATAGTAAACACTCTCCAAAGTATATGTTTAAAGGTAGCATACAATATATAGTAGTGGTTATTCAAGAAGTTACCAGTGCGTAGTTAATAATCAACCGACCTTTGGTTACTTGTCTACTCCAGCAATTAAGTGACTTTAATAACATAAATATGTGGACTCCAAATCGGTCTGGACCTAGGCCAAAGTTTGGTCTTGGAATTTACTCTAGGGCGAGTCCATTAATGGCCGACTGACCAACCTAGTACCCTCTAGGCATGCCACTGTAGCGAACTACCCACTGTGGGTTTGACACTTTGGATAAATCACATGGTAGGGAGTGGGGTGGTGTACCCGACACTCCTCCCCACCCTCTAGGGATTCGATATGCCATTACTCCCTTTGTAACTATTCTCATGAGTCTCATTTTTCTTGGTCATTTTCTTGTTTACGCTTCGCAACTGGTGTTAGCACTTGGCTTTGTGATGGTATTCGAACCTGGAGATAGTATTCGACTTTGTGAAGTATCTCCACGAAACAGTAAGTACTCTACTATCCCTCTTTGAAAGTTTTAGAAGGATTCTTCTATGATTTAATTGTTGTTCCCTTGCGGTTGTGCTCGGTGTGAATCCATTCTTGCAAAATTTAGATTTCTATACAAATCCCCTTGAAAAACGTTCGATGTCTAGTGTAATATATGCTCTATGTGGAATACCCTCTCTGTCTAGGTGACATATGCTCTCCGCGAAAAGAAAACTATGTGTATTTAAATACAATGTACTCCATGTGTGTTATCTCCTCTATATATACATTGAATATTCTTTGAAGAGTAGTTTTCCTTTGCATATATAAACATGGCATACTTTATATGGGTTTTATCCTCTGTTTATGCATTGTGCATTCCTCTCGGAAAAATAATCTATGTGTATAAGTACTCTCTGTGGGTTTTCTCCTCCGTCTAAGCATCGTGTAATTCTCTAAGAAAAATAGTCTCTGTGTATAAGTACTCTTTGTGGGTTTTATCCTCCGTCTAAGCATCGTGTAATTCTCTGTGGAAAAATAGTCTATGTGTATAATTTATTTGTAATATAACTACTCTCTGAAATCTTTATTCACATGGGGTTTTGAGACTACACAAGGTAAAATATCCGTGGCCTTTGTCTGGGGTTACTGTGTAAGGGGACACCGAAATTACGAGACCTGGGTGAAGGTCAATGTTGAATGTAGTTAAGGTGTAGGCATTTCTGCCAATCCCAGACTTGACTGTAGTCCATGAGGCTTCTTATATTAACCCTTACGTTAACACCTAGCCATAACCATTACAGTTTCAAACTCTCAGTGAATACGTTTTTGGACTTTGATTCTTTAACTATGTATATAATTCGTGATTAAACTTTATAATTTATATGGCAAGGTTGAAACCCTTATTCATTGAAAAACAATGTGGTTAAAGAAGATCCTTATCGAGAAGGAAAACATACTTTGTCTCTATTAATACCCATGGTTATTTCAATCTCTCCCTTTTCAATATTAGCTCGACTCTTATAATTAAACCCATTTATAATTCTGAGAAAGTTTGCATGCGACAACTTCGTTTAACATATAGGGTCTTCTTGTTTGGTCATAAATGAAGCATTCAATCAAATTCCCTTCATCTGGTGAATATTCAAGGCAAAAAATCACAGGGTTTTGTTTAACACATTTCAATTTTAAAGGAAATGATTCTTACTGGAAAACTTTATACACCCAGATCGTCTCCTTTGCGCCTTTGTGGTGTTTCACAATCTAAATTATTAATATGTTTAGCTCATGTATATAACTTATTTCAGATTGCATTATGTGCATCTCTATTACTATTTAAATTTGTATAATTTCTTTACTGTAAGCCCTAACTTTGACGGAATTCCGTCGTGCGAAAGGATAAACCTATTTTTAGTAAGTTAATCTCCTTACAACAGTCTTTGGTCTCCGTTATGGGATTGGTATTCGAAATAATACTTATTGTTTGTGGAAAACATGTTCCTTGATTTCAGTTAGAACTTTTATAAAACTATTCTCTATAATTTTTGTAACCTACAGGATGTCAAAACTACAAACTTAACTTAGAAGTCTAATTATGTTTTTCCATTGCTAGTACAAGTAATTACTTTTCTCATGTTTATACACTGATAATGGGTCCCTTTGTCTTGCGAGGGAACCCATCATATGGATTACACATCCACCTCCCCTCCTGGGTCGTGGATCAACTACATTGCAAAGCAATGATGACCCTTTGATCTTCAATCGGGATCTCAGATAAGTAAGCTTTGATTATTTTATTTATTTCATTCTTTAGTGTTTTTATAATGGAGATTTGCTAATGTTACTTCTTACTCTTTTGCAGGTTTGAAAAAGAAGTGCATTTGGTGAAGAATATTGATCGTCCACAAAAGGTATTTGAGTTCCAATTTTACTTCGTCGGTCCATGCGCACTTGCAGACAATTCAAGTAGTACTTTTAAGTCTCTGTTAGACTAGTTATGGATATTCTGATGTTTAAGGAACTCGAACTATAATATTTGGTCTTCGATCTATTGACTATAATAAATATGTATATATACATTTTCGTCAAGTGACCTATGTTCTACTGTATCAGATGTCTTTTTTTTTTAAATAGAGATAGTGTGAAATGGGATTGTTATTCTTTTACTCAACATAATAGCATAAATATAATGTAGTTTGTTTACATTTATATTTTATATATATATATATATATATATATATATATATATATACTCACTCTTAATAACATACCACTACAGATATTTTACACAGTGGCAACCCATACAAACTATTATGGCTATACAGTTCACATCAACAGATTTGCCTCTAATTATAATTAATATAAGATATGACATCAACTGTATAACATCTATGTCCCCGAGGTGTAGGAAATTCGGTGATGGAGTGTGTTGTTAAGGCACTCTGTGATGTTAAAGTCACCGGTTCAAAACCTGCGAGGACAAAAAATCCAACCATGTTAAGGGTTGGTGTGGCTCAGGCCAGGTGTGATCCCCGGGTGATTTTGACGTCTTAGATGCCCCTGAGTCGTGGTTTCTTAGCCACAGGTTAGTCCCACATGTCATGGAAAAACTAACAAACAAAAAAAAAAACTGTATAATATCTATAATAAAACATCAAAAACATAATATCAACAGTTTGAATACACAGCTAAGATACATATCTAAAAAAGATGATGTTGGGAAATAAATGGAACAACCACGTTCCACCCAACCGTAGAACAGAACAAACACAATCACTTGTCCTGATCACCCCCTAGCCTGACCATGAGTCCATAAGGGAGAACTGAATTATCCTCCTTAACTATATTCACCTTCAATAGATCAGAAGCATGCTTTTCCTCACACCATATGTGCTCATAACAACAAACAGTTCTCAATCCCCAACATACTAAACAATGTCCTTCCTCCCACATATGTTGTATATATCTTGTGCCTAGGTATTTCCATTCCTTTCCCTCCTTGGGGAAATTCGAAGCTTTACAAATCCCTGATTTTTAGGGGCTACTAGTGGTCAAATTCAACTTCTGCCACTTGTAAAAATCAGCTCTGAGTTAACTCAAACATGTTTCCCACTCATGGAGTCATGGTCAACTATTTTTAACCTGGTTGTTCCATTTGTCTTCCAACATTTAATTTATTAAAATTTTTGTCTCATACATGTGTCCAACAAAAGAGGACAGTTGGGAAAGTCAAATCTTTGCCCAACAGTCATCAAATAATTAATTACATAATCCAAAATTCTAAATTTGTATTTTCCATAAATGACAATTTAGTTTCAAATCCGAATTTCCAAAAATGGATGTTTATTTCTAAATTCAATTTGGAATTTATTTTTCTAAAAAATTGAGGATATTACACTTGCATTCAACAATAAGGCTTTCTGAACCAGTGAGGAATAAGTAATCAACATATAGGACCAAAATCAGGCACTCATTACCAACAATGTTGTAGTATAGGTTGGGATCAACAACACTCTTGTTGAAGCCCAAACTCATCAAGTATCCACCAATCTTCTCATACCATGCACGAGGTGCCTGCTTTAGTCCATACATGTATTTCTTCAACCTGCACACATGAGACTCCTTCTCATGTATCACAAATCCATTTGGATTCTCGATGTAAACTTCGTCCTCAATCTGTCCATTGAGAAAGGTTGTATTCACATCCATCTAATGTAGTCTCCAACCCATGGATGCAGTAAGGGAAATAATTGTACAGATGGAAGTGTATCAAGAAACATGAGCAAATGTCTCCTCATAATATATTCCCTCCACCTGAGAGAATCCTCTAGACACAAATCTCTCTTTTTACTTCTCGACACTTCCATCAGCTGCATGTTTGATCTTATAGATCCACTTGGAAGTCACTACAGACTTCCCTTCCGATCTCGAAACAATATCCCACACATCATTCTTCATGATGGATTGATACTCTTCGGTCATGGCGTCTTGCCAAACATATTGACCTACTGCTTCTCCATGACAAGAAGGCTCGGTATCAATGATGTGTCTCATAACTGAAACATAGCTCGAAATCTCTGTGGTCTCTTGCTCTCTCGAAATGTACCATGAGGAGTTGCATGTCCCTCTGCCTTCTGCAGAGTCTATTGAGCCCATGCATGCCTCTTGTGGCCTACTACAATGTCTCTGGGAACATCAACTGGAGCTACATGATCAAATGGATCAATTGGATCAGTAACGGTCTCCCTTTGAACTGTTGAAGGGAGAGAAGGTATTGTCTCTTCTTTCTTCTTGCTGTTAATCTCCATCTGAAATTATCTGGATCTTTGAAAGGCTATCTCTTCCTCAAAGGTGACATCTCTACTAACTTCCGATTTGTCTCTGACCAGGGATGTGGATTTGGTATTCCTTCAAAGATTCATTGTACCCCCAAAATGTACCCTTTCTTCCTGAAGGGTCTATACTGGTCCTCTTTTCCTTGGGTACATGAATGTATATTGGACATCGAAACATCTTGAAGTGTCCAAACTCAGGCTTCACTCTGGTAAAATATTCTTCAGGAGTCATGTTATTCATAATCTTATGAGGACTCATGTTCTGAACATACACAACTGTCATGGATTCCTCTGCCCACAAAATCATAGGTAAATTATGATCATGTATCATCGCTTTGGTTGCCTCAATAATGGATTTGTTCTTCTTCTCTACAACCCCATTTTGTTTAGGGTTATAAGGAACGATGTACTCCCTCTTGATCCCTTCTTCAATACAAAAATCACCGAAATCCCTGGAGGTTTACTCTCCTCCATTATCTGATATCATTATTTTGATCTTCCTCCTGGTCAGGTTCTCAACCTGAGCTCTAAAATCTTGAGATATTGCAAGGACTCCATACTTGTTCTTCAAGAAGTAAATCCACGTCTTCCGAGAGTAATCATCAATGAAGAGTACATAGTACAAGTATCCGCTCAAGGAAGAAACAATCATGGGTCCACAAACATTTGTATGTATCAAGTCCAAGATCCCCTTGGATCTACTGTCACTACTCGAAAAGGACCCCTTGACATTATTTCCAAGAGCACAACCTCTACAAATGCCATCATGCTCAATATGTATCTCTAGAAGGCTTGTCACCATATTCCCCATAGCTGGAAGGGATCTATAATGTAAATGATCAAGTCTCATATGTCATAGCTCACTCAAGCTAATAGTATCATGTAACAAGACCTGGACTAGTCGAACTGTCATTCTGTACAAACTCTTTTCTCGAACACGAATCACCCGAGAAGAATCCATGTGTGAGTTCTTATGCCATGCAAGAAATTTTCCTTCAGATAAAGTAACCTTGTAGCCTTTATCTTCTAAGGTAGAAACATAGACAATATTCCTTTTCATCCTAGGTACATACAACACCTCACTTAACTGAAGCGGTATATCGGAATCTAGTTGGAAGGAAGAAGATACAACTTGTTTCATAGTATATCTGGAATTATCACTGTAGTGTCCCCAAGGCCGAGCCCCGTTATAGATCATGATATATGCGATGAATTGTAAATGTGTTCTATAGGCTGGTGAGCCAAGTTTTGTATAAGCTGGAAGGCTTATGTGTTTGTTAGGCCAAGAAGCCTAAGTGTTTGAAGGCCAGGAGCCTGCTGTTGTACTTGTATGTATGTAGAATAATCAATAAAATATAAACACCACTAGGTGCAGACCGACCACGATGAATGAGTGATGGGGGACTGAGCGTCCACAGAGTGAGCAAGGAACTAGGGGATGGAAGGTGGGAAAGGGGCTGAGTGATGAGCCTAGGGGCTTAAACCTGGAAATAATATTTTATTATTGTTTCGAAAAGATATGTGCATCATATGGTTTTATCCTAAGTCTTTTTGGAAGGACACGTGATTTCCCAAGTGGTGGGAGGAACACATATGGATGGAACGCATGTAGTTCCCAGGGTGACAAGTGTCAACCCTGGTGCATGCAAATAAAACAGACGAAGTAAGTCGTGAGGGGGATTCCTCCTCCATTCCACCCGACTGCTTAAGCGTGTACAAGCTCTGAGCAGTACGATTAACCCGACCTCTGCAAAGAATACCTCGTGCATCCCTGAGAGCTGAAAGCCTGTGTTTGTCCTGAAGAATCCATGTACACCCCTATCCAGAGCTATGGAGTTTGTGTCTGTCTCTGAGAAAACCCGTGTGCGCATTCCCTAAATGGGAAGACTGTGCTGAATTTGAGTGGAAGGATCTTGGTTATTCGGGGAAGATGAGCTAACCTGTGCGTGGAGTCCCTGTTCCGAAATCAGGACTGTGAGATCATCCTGTGACTGCTGAACTGGTTTGGGGAAGCCTGTGTCTGTTCCCTGTGGGTTTTTGTGACCACGCAGTACTAGACTGCGTGAGGCTTGTTGTCCTGTGAGCGACTCCTCCAGGTGAGAGAGTGCGCAGAAGGATGAGAGAACTCCTGGAAGGAACCTTGTAGCTGCCATAGAACCCGGAGACTTCCAGTCCGGTCTGTTCCTGTAACCCAAGGTAAGGGATACTGGCAGCTGAAGGACTGTCCAGGTGACAGAGAAGGTGCACTCTCCTAGGGTGGAATAGGCATGTGGGGAATGAGGGTCTGTGGGCAGTGAGCGTGGGAGATTCCTGGGGAAGAATTCTTCCTAGTGTTATGTGTAACTGAATTCCCTATAACCTCAGCCTAGCCTAGGATTCCTTTCCTTGGGGTGGAGCTCGGTCCCATCTCGGGGGTGACTCACTATTGAGCTAATGAACAGTGTGGTCTAAGGCTGGGAGGTTCGTGGAAGGCTTGCACTTGGTCGGTGATTGCTACAGCTGTTAAAAGATAAGTATTTGAATAATGCTTTAATCATGTTGTGCATGACCGTGTTGTTTATGTATCATGTTTTTCGCTGTGTAAATGAATTACTATTGAATACTATGGCTTGTTTAATTATAACAGTAACTTATATATTTTACTCTGATATTTAAGTGTGTTTAATTGTGTTAAATGCATGTGGTTATAATTTCAGTATGAGTTATGTAAAAATGCCATGTATAGAATGGTAACTGAGAGGTTTGAAAACCTCGGTAGTGAAAAAAGGTACACTACAATCACCAAGTAAAACATGCAGACGAGACTCTTTCTCTATAAGATCAATAAGAGGTTCTCTATATCCAGTCATGTGTCTGGAAGCGCCACTTTCAATCAACCAAATATCACTACCAGTAGGAACCGTACCTGAGAGTGTTGAAATGAAGAAGAACACTTCATCTTTTATTTTTTCATCCCTCTGAGGTGGTTCTGAATCAACATCGATAGTGGAGGCATGTTGTCTTCCTTTCTTCCTGGTAGGACAATTTATTGCAATGTGTCCATACTTGTCACATCTGAAACATTGAATCTTTGATATGTCTTTTCTTTGTTCATGACCTGGAGCTATTGACGTTTTCTTATCATTGAATGCTTTGCTGAAAATTATTCTATTTCTTCTACCTCTCTTTGCATGAGAATCAAGGTCTTGATTGTCATCATGATGGGAGTCTTGCATGCCTCTGTCTATAAGTATGGTTTCCTTCTGAGTACAGTCTGTTGATAAACAATCAAACTGAGGTAAATTTTCTCTTCCACTGATACTTTGAATGAATGGTTCCTAATGGCTTGGAAGAGCATTAAGAGTAATCATGACAAGCTCTCTATCTGTTGTAATTTCTCCAATGGAACCTAACTGATATATGATCTCTGACATATTCATGAAGAACGTAGCAATGGATTCATTCTTTGTCATCTTGAGATTTTGAAGTTGGTGTTTCAATGTAAGAGCTTTGTTAGTGTTGTTTCTCTCAAACATCTTCTTCTACGCATCATACATTTCATAAGTTGTCTTCAAGGTAGAAATGTGAGGTAGTATATGATATCTTACTGAGTAGATGATTATCTTCCTGGCTTTGACGTCATCTATATTCCATTCATCCTTATATTCATCGGTTTTTGTTGTTGGTAGATTTCCTTGTATCAATTTCAATAGGTCACTCTCTTCTAGAGTGATGTGTAGTCGTGATTTCCAAGATCTGAAGTTGCTTGGTCCATCAAGCCTATATTCCACCAAAGTGTTGTTCATCATGGTTTGCAGATTCTTCAAAAACCCTAGCATTTTTCAAGATGAAAGTGCATTGGACTTATGACTGCCAAAAAGAATCCCTAGGGATTCAATGGAACCCTAGAAAGCTACAAAAAATACCTCAACGTCCTGCAGAAACCCTAGAAACTGAAATCTGCAGAAACCCTAGAAACCATAGGGATGAAAATCCAAACTACTTTGATTTTCAATCTGAGAGTTGTAGGTGGTGCGCTAGACTAGGTCATACACAGCTGTGAAGAAATCAAACCCAACATTTTAGGGGAAGGTCCTAAAACTAGCTTGACAAGGAAAATGGAGAGGGTAATTTTTCCAGTTGCAACAAGAAGGTGATGGCTAGCTTGGAGAGGATGTTGGAGTAGCTTGTACAATGTCTCTTTAGGAACACTTCTTTGATTCCATGTTGAATTTTTAATGCTAGCTCAAATACATGTGGTTTATTTTCAATTTAGCATGAACTTGAACCATAAACAATGCAACAACACAATAGCTGCATTAACCAAGATCACACGAAGAATAACCATGCACAAGACACAAGAAGTTATCCTGGGAAAAATATTCTCAAACAAGGGAAAAAACCAACAATACTTTGCTATAGAGTCAAGAGAAGATCCACCACACACCATAAACCCTAGTGCACACAAGAGGGTGGTCTATGACCAAGAAAGCTAGCGCCTAAGAGATGTGCACACTAAATTTCAGATCTCCACAATGAGTTATGTGAGAATGTGATATGATCCACAATGGGGATGTATCTCTGTTATAAATGCATGACCTAACACATCAATTTTTCTATTGGCACAATAGGGCCAACTTCTATAGCTCAATAATATAATTAATCTTTGACACAATATTAATTATCTTTACATGGTGGGGACGACTTGTACCCTTCACAATACAAAATTAGGGTTACACAATAATCTTACTCTTAGAAAATATAGCAAGGGATGATCCAGATTTAGGAACAGAACAAACTGATTAACATAATGAATACAATAAACACAGATATGGGAAGAATAACACAAATATCCAGTGAACAATATCTTCTGTTAAATAATGAAATAGGATGAAACTGTAAAACTACATAACTAAAACTTGCTTGAATGGTGGTAACTATATTTGAGAAGAGATGTGGCTGCTACGCGCATCCATCTGAGCAGAATGGATTGCAATGAGGCTCCAAATGCCTTTTTTATATTACCCGTGAATGCCAAAACCCTAGACATCCAAAAACCTAACCCTAGAAGGTGAAACGCCAAAATTCATGTGAGCCCTATGGGTAAGTTGGTGTAATTTGGTACCTCAACTTCCAAGGGTCATAACTTTGGCATACGACCTCCGTTTTAGGCACGTGATAGCCCGTTGGAAAGGTCTTTCAAAGAAATACACATTCTGCCATTAGACTCTAACACCATCTATAGTATGACTGTTGTGAGCCAAAAAAAACAATGTTTAGGGCCTCAAAACAGCCCTAAAAGTACAACAAGATGTGATGACATGAAAACATACAAAATAATCCAGTTGGACAAGGCAAGATGCCACCAATATCCACCTGGATAATGTGTGGGGCTTCAGACAGCCCCAGAAGTGTAGAAATCATAATTATAAATAAGTACAGAAGAACATGTTGAAAAAAAACAGATACGAGGATCCAGTTGGAATAGGTGGGTGGCCAACAATATCCACATGGATCAATCCTCCCCCCTTAGGAAGCAATGGTCTCCATTGCGTTGAGTTCCCCCATCAGGTGAGGAAACTTCTGTTGGATTTGGCCTCGGGTGAGTCACTTTCCTTGGTGTAGGAGTTGCCCTGCCTTGACAAACCGATAAAGTTGTATTCGCTGCTGGTGAGTGCCCTTGACCTATGTGTCCACTATCTGATCAGTGGATGTTTGTTCCATGCAGTCAGGGTTGAGCTCTATTGGTTGTAGTTGTTCTGCAATCTCAGAGGTGTCCAATAACGGTGCAAAATATGGCCTAAGGAGGTCCACATTGAATATTGGATGCAGGCTCGGGAATGGTGGAGTGTTGAGCTCAAAAGCATTGCTACCCACAACCTTGGTGAGAGTGTAAGGCCCGTAATGAAGTGGGAAAAGCTTCGGATGGGGCCCAGTGAGACGCTCTTTCTGCAAATGTAACCATACTTTTTTGTCAACTTGAAACTGGTGTGGTGCCCTATGTTGATCATGGTGTTCCTTGTACTTAGCATTGGATTTCTGCAAAATCTCCTGGACCTATTGGCGGATGTGTTGAATCCGCTCAATGAATCTAGTGGCTTTGTCGATCGCAGACTGATCAGGGGAAGATTATGTCTGTGCGGTGGCAAAGGGAAGTTCAACATCAATGGGTCCCGAGGGTTGGAATCCCAGACCCACCTGAAATGGGCTATGACCGGTGGAACTATGGAGATCCCTGTTGTAGTTGTGTTGGACATATGGAAGACTCTTGTCCCATGTATGGGGATGCTTAGAATTGTACATGAGCAGGATGTGCACAATCATCTAATTGACGACCTCTATTTGGCCATCGGTCTGGGGGTGGAAAGCAGTGGATTTTGTGAGCTTGGTGTCCAACAGAGACCAGATACTTGACTAAAAGGTGTTGAGGAACCTGCTGTCTCGGTCAGAGATGATGGTCTGTGGGATCCCAAAGTGGACACAAACTTATTCGAAGAAGAGATTGGCAGTATCTACCGCTGTAACAGTCTTCTTATAGGTTGTGAGGATGGCCATTTTCAAAAACCGATCAATGACCACAAACACGCAGTCATTTCCTTGCTTGGTGGACAACAAACCAGACATGTAATCCATTGAGATGGATTCCCATGGATTCTCGGGAATAGGAAGAGGGGTGTATAAGCCTCGCTTCTTGATGGTTGGCTTGGAAATGGCATAGGCAGTGCAATATCTAATATACTTGTTGACGTCCTATCGAAGTTTTGGCCAATAAATTTTTTTCTGAATAACGATCATAGTTTTCTCTATGCCAAAATTTTCTGCCACCCGACTGTAATGGGCTTCCCAAATTAGCTTTGCATGCTCACTTGTAGGAACACAGAGATGGCCCAAGTGGCATAAGAGTCTGTCCTGAATGTGAAAATTAGTGATAGTTGCACCTGTACCCAAGAGTTGATATGTGGTGGCGAAGTCTGGATCTTGCTGATAAAGCTAGGGCCACTCAGATGCTTCATGTCCATAGGAATGGAGCATAGTGGTGAGTGAAGCCACAGGAGGCCGACTAAGGCAGTCAACGACACGATTGGAGACACTTGTCTTATACTTGATGTTGAGATGGAATTGTTGCAGGTAGGTGGACCACTTCTGATGGTGGTCGTTCTGAAATTTCCCTTGTGTCTGTATGAACTTCAGAGGCTTGTGATTAGTGTGTATGATCATCTCTTTCCCCAGAATGTAATGTTTACATTTTTGGAAGGCTTGTACAATGGAATAGATTTCCTTGTCATAGGTGGGGTATTTCCGGACAGCTTCAGAGAGTTTCTCACTATGGTAGGCCACAGGATACCTGTGTTGAGTGAGAACTATGCCCACAACGTATTCAGATGCATCAGTCTCAATCTCGAATGGTTGTTGCAGATCGGGCAAGGAGAGTACCAGAGCTTAACACAAGCGATGCTTCAGATCATCGAATTCTCGTTGTTTCTCCTTCCCCCAAACAAACTTGGCCCTACCACCACCCTTGGTCACCTGCCTAAGGGCCCATGCAATATGGGATAATCCCAACATGAACCGTTGGTAGAAGTTGGCTAGTCCCAAAAAGCTCTGAAGCTCAGTCAGTGTGGTCGGGGCTGGACAATCACGGATGACTTGGATCTTTAGCTGGATCAACATGTACCCCATGCTCATCAACAATTTATCCCAAGTACTGGACCCTGTTCATGCCAAAAGAGAATTTTTCCAAGTTGGCATAAAGCTTGTGCTGTCGCATATTGCTTACAACCTGCTGAATATGCCGCATGTGCTCCTCACAGGTTCTGCTAAAGATGAGGATGTCATCGAAATATACTACCACAAAGGAGTTGTTGAAGGGTCTCAATACATCATCCATTAACCTCATGAAAGTGGTTGGGGCATTTGTTAAGACAAAGGGCATGACTAGTCATTCGTAGAGACCTTCTTTAGACTTGAAGGTTGTCTTCCATATATCAGTTGGTTCGATGGGAACCTGGTGGTAGCCAGACTTCAGGTCAATCTTGTTGAATAACTTTTCCCCCTTGAGTTGTTCAAGAAGGTCATCAATCCTGGGAATGGGGTAGTGGTTTCTAACTGTGATTTTGTTTAAGGCCTTCTTTTGCACTAGTAAGGCTTCCACAAGGGGAGGAGTTGGGTATGATGTGCCCCTTTTGAAGAAGCTCTTGGATCTGACACCTGATTTCTTCATTCTCCATCAATGAGCATCGATAGACTGGTCCATTAGGTGAAGGTATGTCGAGGGTCAGATCAATTGGATGCTTGACTTGGCATTGTGTCGGTACCCCTATAGCTGAGGTGAAGATGTCTATGTACTCTTCCATGATCCCATCCACTTGCTTCTACTACAAAGAGAGGTGTTGTGTAGTGACCACGGATGTGGCGGCGACCTTCTTCTTACTGTGAGCATAGATCACAAAGAAGATAAATCTCCCAGTCTATGAAATGACCTTACTGCATTGCTTAGCAGAGATTAAATAAATAACAGTAGGCGGTGCCACCTCCGGGATCCTGTACAATTGTCTACCCAAAGTAATAATAACACTGCGGGGTCTAGACTCATACACAACATGACGCTTCCACAAATATGGTTGTTGTAAAAGAACATCACAAACTTCAAGGGGATCAATATCACACAATACCTCATCTTTGAAAGGCTTGATTTCATAGGGAAGACGACACTGTTGGCTAACACAAAGATCTCTTCCTTGATGAATCCAGCTGATGGTGTAGGGATGTTGGTGCGGTGTTGTTGGCAGGTCCAGCTGCTTGATGACCTCTGCTGAAATCAGGTTCTTATGACTACTGGTGTCAACAATTAAATGATTCGGAGCCCCCTTTACCCACATCTGCGAGTGAAAGAGGCGTTCCCCTTCCTCTAGTTCTTCTGGTTCACTTGGTCGAACTTTGGTGGTAGCGATCATGGCACTAGGTTCAACATCGATAATCTGCTTGCCTCCTTCAGGATTTGACTTGGAATCAGAATCTGCCTCTGACTTGGAAGCCTTCAGCTCGACCACGAGGGACTGCTTGGAGCGGCATTCGTCGGTGTTGTGCCAAGGACTTTTATGGTACTCACACCATTTTCCTATGTCCTTCTTCGTCTTCTCATTGCCCTTCTTGTGTTGTGGCTTGGACGGATTGTCCTAAGGTCAACCATCTTGACTTGGTCCCTTGCTATGTGGGTTGGGGTATCCTTTTCCCTGTTTCGGCTGTGAGGGGTTTGCAGATCCAAACTCTCACCGTTTCTGCTTAAATTTCTTCTCTATCTTGATGGTGTATCTATAAGTCGTGCCCAATGAGGCTATGTCCAGGAAATCCATTTATGTTTGAATGTATCTATGAAAACAACCGCGATATTTGAGCACCAAATGACGCTCAAAATCTTTGATACCCAATTTGGTGCATAGGGTATGGAAAATATTGGTGAAGTCTGGTACTGTCTAGTCCCTTTCTTGACGTAGGGTGGTCCATCTGGTGTATTGGTCCTCGTAGCTTCCAACATGGTAGTATTGTTCTTTAACGGCATCCCAAAAGGAATCCCATGTAAGGGCCACCACAAAAATTGAAAATTCCTCCACGGACCTTTGCTCAGAGTAAGTATCCCACGAGTATTTAACATGGGGGATGACCTTGAGGAGTGCAAAAGTGATCTTTTCCCTATCGAAAAAATTGTGGACCGAAAAATATCCTTCAATCAGATTCAACCATTTATCTATAGCATCTGCATCTATCAGTCCTTCAAATAATGGAATATCAAAATTTACCTATACCTTGAAAGGGGTTTCATGGCCGCCTGATGAAGATGCTTCTCCCATGGGAAACCATCGAAGGATCTGCGCGAAGTTGTCCACCATTTCATTCCTTTGTCGCGCGAGGGCTTCCTCAAGCAATATTTTAATAGGATCTGCTGCTCCATCATCTTTCTTTTCATCTCCCATGGGTTGTTTCCGGGCTCAGTGTGACCGATCTGGCAATGGCTTGATTGGTTTGAGTCCCAACTTCTTGTACAAAGACCTTGTCGGGGACATGCACAAAGAAAAATAAATGAAGAGAAAACCGCTCTGATACCCCTGATTCAGATTTAGGAACAGAACAAACTGATTCATATACTGAATACAATAAACACAGATATGGGAAGAATAACAAAAATATCCAGTGAACAATATCTTCTATTAAATAATGAAATAGGCTGAAACTGTAAAGCTACAAAACTAAAACTGTTGATTAATTGGGTTGGTTGTCATTGATGTCAACCCTTGAAGAAAGTTCGATAGCGAATTCCAGTAGCACATGGTTTGGGTAATGGACCCAAGTTTGTTTGATGGATAATGGTATGAATTTTGATATATTTGCAGGTAAGACTATTCTAGATGGATAATACATGTCATGCCATTTCCAGTGGTATGTGGAATGTCACATAACTCCTCACGGTTATAGAGTTATGGCCATGTGAAGTTGGAGGACCCTCATGAGTCATCTAGAAGCCCCCAAAAGTCAAAGTGTTTGCAAAAGAAATTATTTAAATAATAAAGTTAATGGAGAACTCCCAAAAATAAGGAAATTGGGATGGTACATGGAAGTATAAATAAGAGGCAAGGCTCTCTCATTTAATAACACTTTAACACATTGAATATCTTTTGTTGTGTAAGGCTTATTGCAAGTACTCATTGATACATATGAAGTTGTGAAAGTCTGAGGTAGTACGAAGGGTTGACGACGAAAGTTTCAAAATTACAACGAATACTAAAAAACCCTAGTTTCTGAGGCATACGTGGGCTGACAGTGTATTAGGGTGCATACATACTGAGGCGTACGCGAGCTAACAGTGTATTAGGGTGCGTACGTACGCGGGCTGGCAGTGTATTAGGGTGCGTACATGTTGGTAAAGCCATGGAAACTTGAAAAGATGAAGATGCAGAGGTTCTAAATTCTAATATCAAGCTCCCAAGAAGGTCTACAGTGCTCAAATACATTAGATCTATCCATTGGTTCAAAAGGTATGTCTTATTTCTATGAATAGTTGGATTTTGATGTATGCATGAGAAATGGTTATGGAGATTTGAGAATTCTCCCTAGAGAGACTAGTGGCTGCATGGGATCTTCTGTATAAGTCAGATCTATAGAAATACAGTGATGGTATATTTATCATTGATACTTCTTGTTGAGGCACATCTTGTATTTCTTGGCATATGGCTAAGGGTTTTTGTGGTACATGGTTGAGAGATTGTATTTGTGAAGTGGTTGATGTAAAGAGAGGCTAAATATCAGAAAGGGTTTGATGACTAGATCATGTGAGGGTTATTATAATTGTTCATGATTACACACACCTATATGGCACATGACTAGAGAGAGAGATATATGCTTTGGGTAAAGGGTATGTATGAGGATGCATGCAAAAGGTACAATTACAGTCTCGATATAGTGACACGTTACAGATCTATGTGAAAAGGTTACAGAGGGTCAGAAGTTTTCAAGAGAAAGAAAACCCTAGTTTTCAAAAGGCATGCACGGGCTGAATAACAGTTTCGTCTCATACATACACAGGCTACATAACAGATAGGGAACGTACATAGGCGTGTTGTAGCACTACAGGTCGCGTACCTATTGTATTTTGTTGACACATGTTCAGTTTAGGTACAGATTGATTATAGGGAAGTTGTACAGGTTGGTTGCAGGTCATTGGTACAAGTTGATACAGTTGTACAGTGGTATATCTCACAGTGATAGTGTGACAGTGGTTCCATTATTCTACTTCTACGTCAGGGCGGTTGGACGGGGCAAGGACAAGTGGTTGTAGCCGAAAAACATTGGGGGTTGTAGCCAAAAAACATTGGGGGTTGTATCCAGAGAATTGGGGAGTTGTATCTTCCCTCAGATTGTAGCCTGAGAAACTAGGGGGTTGGAGCCTCCTTCTAGTTGCAACTAGAAAACAAAGGAAGTTGGTGCTTCCAATGAATGTAATTCTTCAAGACATATAAGAAAAACAATTTTGTGGATTCCTCCCACTTTGGGTTTCCATGTAAAAACACTAGTGTACTATGTATGTGTATGATTGTTCATTTGTTAATTGTTTATTTACTCTACAAATATTGGATGATAATGCTACATTGATATAACACTTGCATTATATGGTTAAAAGGGATTAAATTTCTCTATTATTGATTCACCTCCCCTCTCAGTAATCCAACAGAAACTTGCTTGAATGGTGGTAGTTATCTTTGAGAAAAGATGTGGCTGCTACGCACATCCGTCTAAGAAAAATGGATTACAATGAGGCTCCAAAGGCATTTTTGATATTACCTGTGAATTCCAAAACCCTAGACATCCAGAAACCTAACCCTAGAAGGTGAAACACCAAAAGTCATGTGGGACCTATGGCTAAGTTGGTGTAATTTGGTACCTCAACTTCCAAGGGTTAGAACTTTGGCATACGACCTTTGTTTTAGGTGCGTGATAGACCATTGGAAAGGTATTTCAGAGAAATACACATTCCACCATCAGACTTTGACTCCATCTACAGTCTAACTGTGGCGAGCAAAAAAAACAACGTTTAGAGCCTCAAAACAACCCTGGAAGTACAACAAGATGTGATGACATGAAAACATACAAAATAATCCAGTTGGACAAGGCAAGAGGCCACCAGTATCCAACTGGAGAATGTGTGGGGCTTCAGACATCCCTAGAAGTGTAGAACTCATAATTATAAAGCAATACATAAGAACATGTTGAAAAAAAACGGACATGAGGAGCCAATTGGAATAGGTGGGTGGCCACCAATATCCACTTGGATCAAGGGATCTCACGAACATCCTCTAGTGCTCTTCCACTAGGGACAAGTCCACATGTGCTCAACCATAGGTACGTCACTCTCAAACAGATCAACTCAACTAAATCCATAGGAGTATGAATTGAAGAGCCATCTCAAGTCGACTCAACTAAGTCCATAGGAGTCCGACAGGAGACCATATCAAGACATCTCAACTCATTCCATAGGAGCACGACAAGAGACCACACACGTCATCTCAACTCAATCTAGAGGAGTATGACACATCCATCACATGGGCTTCATCACAGATTGTCTCAACTAAGTCGAGAGGAGAACGACCTGGAGAATGTCTCGTGAAGCTGCAATCATCAACAGTTTCGATCGATAAATGCAATATCATAATGATACTTTCTCATACAATGATTTCATAAGTATATGACTTCATGATGCAGGAGCATCTGACAAAAAGTTCTAGAATTGACCTCATAGGTCAAAACCACATTTACCAAGGGAATTTGTGCCCTAATTTATTATTTAAGTTTGTAATAATTTGAATTGTCTCTAGAAGACATTTTGGTTGAGTTTGTTTGCTAGGTGTCAAGTTGTTACTAGAGTTTAGGAACAGTTTCCAGATTAGGATTTTTGTTTAGATAAATCAATATTTTTGTTAGGATGTGAGCTATACGAGAGCTCAAAGAAATAATATTGAATGTTTTTGTAAGAGTCATAGGTTAGAGAGGGGAGCGAGTGTGTGAAATTGAGTGTTTGATAGTGTGTAACAGAGGTCCAAGAGACCAAGAAGGAATTGTGCGTCCCTATTGTAATTTTATTTCATCAAAGAAATTTAATGAAAGATTAGACTCTGTAGAATTTTATTTTCTAGTGAATTTGCATTGCTAAATTATGTGGATAAATTGTCTGGACAGAGCGTCAAGGCTTTGTGGATTGTAGGCAAGAAGAATCACGCACAAAGTAGTTTCACGTTTGAACCAAAACTGTTAAAATCCCCGTGTCTTTTGTTTTATTGCAGTGGATGGTCATGATTAAATCACACCACAAGATCGAAGACCCATATCATCGTGGGCATCATCTCTCAACTATTTTTCGTTAGCTTGGCACTTGATTAAGTCTGCGGTCACGAGATCCGGTAATTTGGTGATTCGATACATGTGGCATGATAAAACGTAAAGGAGATCAGATGGTGGAGATCATGTCGTCAAATCGACAGTTCTTGTCATTTCGTATCTCAACCCTCTATGAATTCTACCTTTGCAATAGTGTTAAGGATTGGACGATGGAGATTAAATCTTCAAGGCAGAAGATCGACAACCCTCGTCATTTTGTATCTCGGCCATCGAGAGTTTTTGGTTGTTGAGAAGTGCATTAAGTCTCGATGTCCCAAGACCACTATACGTTAAGCTAATGTAAGGGAATCCACTTAGGGGATGACACATGGAAGCAAGGTTCTTGATTGATCAAGGTTCCATGGTGGCCATGTCGTGAGTTGAAATATAATTAAAGGAGAATCAATGGTCCAGACTAGATCATAATCCAGATCGTCAGTTGATATTACATTTCCCACTGAACCTTTCAGAATGTTGGATCGTTGTTATTGATCATTGATCAACTTTAGGATCAATGATCTAGGGTGAAAATGCACATTGAAAGTGTTATAGGTTTTATTAAGGATCGATCATCCATGCAATGGTTTGGGATACCACTCTCATACACGTGGACGTCGGAGAATGAATGCAAATCCATCAATAATGGTTTTGAAACCCGCTCCTCGATCACCTGCGTAACTAAGGAAAATACCACATGTTTAAAGTGGTATGCCACCCCCCTGCAAAGTAGATCCTAGTCATAGACTATGGTCTTATGGAGTAAAGGGATAAGGAGCTAGCCTTGAAAGAGTTAGCGAAATATTTTTATCCCTTGGTTATAGAAATTGATCGCGTGGATGAGGAGATACAAGAAATGTTCAGAATTTACAAGGAAAGCCTGGTAACAATGATAGAGAATGCTAAAGGTCTAAGAGACTCTATGTATATGGAAAGTAATTGGGCCCGAAGAAGAGTTAATAGCAACTCGAGTTTGAGGCTGCAACAAAATTACTTATAACTCTATACCTGTGGGAAAATGACCTGGTAAGGTCATCATTTTGGTATCAGAGCAGAATTAAAATGCTCATTTTAATGTTTGCGGGGAATTAAAATCATCATAGAACCACAAGTGCAAAAGAAAACAAGTATACAATAAAGAAACCTGCTGGGGTTGAAGCAAAGAATTTTTGGAAATGCAAATCTGGTGAGATCTAACGGGCAATATGGTTTTTACATTTTCAAATTGATTTGGAATGATAGCAATGGGAAAGAATACGTTGACAGGACTCTACAGTTAGAGGAACCATGATAAAGAAGAAGATATAAGAGAAAATATTGAGGAAGAGTAGACGTTGAGGGACCCTTACAACAGAAGGGAGACTCCTATGTATTAGAGTAAAGAGATAGATTCAGTAGGGAACTTTGAGACAATGATTCTATCCAAAGGAGAAAGGATGAAAAGGAAAGTTGGGACAATATCCTAAAATAGATCTTGCAAGTATTGAGTTTTATATCTGGTAATAACTCTGGTAAAAAAAAATTGTATGTATGTATTACAAGTAGCAACAAAGAGGTATTATAGCACATGATTGCAGCTAGAAGGATGTAACAGTGAAAAGGTCTCATAAGAGAAGCTTGTCACATATAGAGCCTTACATCAAGGGGTGTTGTAGATTATTTTTAACTGAGATTGGAAAGTGGAGAACAATGAAAGTTCTTAGGAAAGTGTGAGAACTGTGCAAAAATACAAGAGAAGATGATGCTCGGGAGGTTCTAGAGAAAAGGACTAGTGATGCCAAAAGGTCAAGATTAGGAGAAGCTTGATGAGGTATTGAGTGAAAAGGTAAGGAGACTTGTTACAAGGAGCAAGCTTGGTTGCATCTCACAGTGGGAATGTAAAAGCTCACAAAAGGAAATATGAATATGACTACTTATAGTCATGATAGTGGTTCAGAGAAATGCCACAGTAAGAGGAAAGAAGATGCTAGAGAAGATGCCAAGAAGAAAATAAGTGATGAAGAATTTAACAAGGAAATGATTGAGTTAAAGGCATGACTCAATTATGTGGAACAACTGCTATAGGAATTTGAGGAAAACCAGAGATGTGGTTGGATAATGAAGAAGAAGGCTAGATGGCCTATTATAAAATTTATTGCAGGAGAGTAGAGATAGAGGTTGAAATCTTGTTTGAATAAGGTAGAAGCACTCAAGATAACTAGGTGTGAGGTAGAAGTTCACTATTGTGAACCTGGACAAGGATCAATGTTAGGAGAGGCTGATGATGAGATGATAATGTGCTCAAATCAACACAAAGAAGGGATGACAATAACATCAAGTGAGACGGAGGGATCTCATGAATTTCAAACTAATTGTTTGTGTGAGTATGTATTTGCAAGTACTGTAGAAAATAAAGCTGAACAAAAGAAAGGAATTGCAAAGGAAGTAGAAATGCAAGAAGAACATATTTATGTTGGTGACAAACAATAGGGGATAGCAATTTTTGAAGATAGAAAGTCTCAAGGAACTGCCATAGAAGAGAGAAGTTCAACATTGTTTTATGAGGGCAGTAACAAAAAATCTCATGAACCTCAGACAAACATCAAGGAGAGAACTGCAAGAGACCGAGGAGTTCATATTGAAACTCTACAAGCTTATGACGAAAGATGTAAGCTCAAAGGTATAATGGTTTGGTTATATTTCTTTTTCTAAATGTTTACTTGACTATCTTTGAAAGAATTTTGTCAAAGGCTAAGGACATATGGAAGTTTGGAAAAGAAAGGAAGATGCATGTCTTGCAGATTTATGAATGTCAATCAGAACAATGTAAAGATGACAAGGAGGAATATGATAAGGAGAACTTAACTCAAGATATTGCAGATAGTCCAAAGGATACTATGGAGCATAGAAAGAAAGAAGACAACCAATAATACAAAGATAAATTCCTTGAAGTTGAAGAGGAATATACACCACAGAGGCCTGAGGAGCAGAAAGTTGTTTGTACCAGCAGTGAAGAAGACAATGATGTAGATTATGATTAGCAGACAATAAAGGAAAAAAAAATCTCAGAAGACAAATGTACAAATAAAGCAATAAGTCATACATTTGCAGTAGACAACAATGAATTGTCAGAAGATGGTGAAACTAGGCAAGCAAAGGATGAGGTAATGGATTTGTCTTTTCAGATTTCAATTAATGAACATGAGCAGGTGATAACAGTTAAAGAGTTGACAATTGTTTTGAGAAATAGTCGAGGAAGTGATAATAGTATGAGTCAAGGAGATGGAGAAATGAACAGAAAGATAGTGGAAATGGAAAGACGACTCAAAATGATGGTGCAAGGAAGGGAAGCTAAAGATAAAAGTAAGGAAGAGGTTTTAGAATTTAACCAATATTCTAAGAAAAAAGAAGATAAGGAAAACTTTTCCAAGACAGGGCAGTATGAAGTAGAAGAGGGACATGAAAAAATCATTATGTCATGTACACATCAACATAATGAGAACTAAAAGAGAGCTTTAGAAAGAATGAAGGGGAAGATCAATGTGAAATACAATACGATTTCATATTTTTAGTTTTTAACCGTTGAGTGTATTGTACAGGATGAAGGACAACATGCTCTTGGAAATGTGTTTGCTTGTGCAGATATAGACAAACATGGGAGATTTAAACATGGAAATAGTCAACCTTCTTTACAGGAACAAGCGGATGAGGGAAAGAAACAAGACGACTCGGGAGATTGGAGTGGAGAAAGAAGAGTTTTTATAACCCTTATATAGTGTATTGCTGAGGAAAAAGAGGACTGCAAACGGTGTGAAATTGCATAACATGAGAAAATTATGTCATCAAAACAAGGAAGACTTAAATATCAATAAATTTCATGGAAAACTGATGAAAGGATGTATAATGCAGATGAGTACAACATAGATATACGAACCAATTGGTAAATTTTAGCAGTTCAAGCACAAAATTGTGCAACGGAAAGTCAGTATATAAGTGAATGGTTATATATCCTCATATCAGACAAGGAATTGATTATTTTTGAAGTTGAGAGGATTCCATTTAAAACAATGGACAAGTGGGCAATAAAGGCAGCAAACGAGATGTATTTTATGACTTCTCAGGGTCAAGAAGTTAAGGAATTATGGATTGATGCAAAAGATGATATAAGGGAGACTGTTTATAGGCAGAATATGATGATGATGATGATGATGGGATCAAAGATCAGAAAGTACAATGAGGTACAAGACCAAGGAGCTAGTGAGGGATGCATGGAGCAAAAACTCAATTGTTTTGGAGTATTGAGTGGTGATTGTAATAAGTGTTTCAGGATAACAATGTTATCAAAAAAAGTAATAACATTCAAGCAGAGGAATCATACAGAAGTAGAGTGTCAAAGGGGCAGTAGCCAACAACAAGTAAAAGTGAAAATATCAGATTTAGTAAGGAAGATATCCAAGAGGAAGATCATCAATAATGAATTGTTGAACAATGATGAAAGAGGGAATAAGGAAATTACACTACAACAAAGCAAAGTTTGGGATCTTGGAAGTTTGCAGACATTAAAAATGCAACAACGGGATAATCAAGAAAGTGGACAACAACAACACATAGTTTGGAATCCAGGAGGAGGAGGAGATGCAATAAATACTCCTGCAATTGAAAAATGTCAAACAACTAGATGGAAGCTACAATTAGATCAATCTTACAACAAAAGCAATAGGAAGACTCATGAACATGAGTCCATGAATTATTTTTCCTAGGGAGTCTAATGCAGGAACATATGACAACAAGTTCTAGAATTAACCTCATAGGTCAAAACCACATTTACCAATGGAGTTGGTTCCCTAATTTATTATTTAAGTTTGTAATGATTCGAATTGTCTCTAGAAGACATTTTGGTTGAGTTTGTTTGCTAGGTGTCGAGTTGTTACTAGATTTTAGGAACAATTTCTAGATTTGGATTTTATTTAGATAACTCGAGATTTTTGTTAGGATGTGATATATTCAAGAGCTTAAAGAAAATATATTGAATGTTTTTGTAAGAGTCAGAGGTTAGAGAGGGGAGAGAGTGTGCGAGATTGAGTGTGTGATAGTGTGTAATAGAGGTCCAAGAGGCCAAGAAGGAACTATGCATCCTTGTTGTAGTTTTATTCCTTCAAAGAAATTTAATGAAAGATCAGACTCTGTAGAATTGTATTTTCTGGTGAATTTGCATTGATAAATTCTGTGGATAAATCGTTTAGATAGAGTGTTGAGGCTTTGTGGATTGCAGGCAAGAAGAACCGTGCACAGAGTAGTTCCAGAATTGAACCAAACTATTAAAATTCACATGTCTTTTGTTTTATTAGAGTGGACGGTCAGGATTAAATCACACCACAAGATCGACAACCCATATCATCACGGGCATTGTCTCTCAACGATTTTTTGTATCTTGGCACTTGATTAAGTCCGTGATCACGAGATCTGGTAATTCGATGGTCTGATACATGTGGCACGATAAACATAAAGGAGATCATATGGTGGAGATCACACCGCCAGATCGATGTTTCTTGTCATTTCGTGTCTCGACCCTCGACAAATTCTACCTTTGCAATAGTGTTAAGGATTGGACAACATAGATTAAATCTTCGGGACAAAAGATCAACGACCACCGTCATTTCGTATCTCAACCATTGGGAGATTTTGGTTGTTGAGAAGTGCATTAAGTCCCCATGTCCCGAGATCGCTATACGTCAAGCTGACGTAAGGGAATCCACTCAGGGGATGACACGTGGAAGCAAGGTTTTGGACTGATTAGGGTTTTGTGGTGGCCACATTGTGAGTTGAAATATAATTAAAGGAGAATCAATAATCCAGACTGGATCCACGATCCAGATCAATGGTTGATATTACATCGCCCATTAGACCTTTCATAATGTTGGATCATTGTTATTGATTATTGATCAACTTTAGGATCAACGATCCAGGGTGAATGCACACGTTAAAAGTGTTAGAGGTTTAACGGAGGATCGATCATCCATGTAGTGGTTTGGGATAACCACTCTCATACGAGTGCACGACGGAAAATGAATGTGGATCCATCAATAGTGGTTTTGAAACTCCCTCCTCGATCACCCACGTAACTAAGGAAAATACCACATGTTTAAAGTGGTATACCACCCCCCCGCAAAGTAGCTTTTGGTCATAGACTATGATCTTATGGAGAAAAGGGATAAGGACCTAGCCTTGAAAGAGTTAACGAATGAATTTTAACCCCTAGTTATAGAAATTGGTCGCATAGACAAGATACAAGGAAGATTTAGAAATTATTACCATAATTATATAACAACAATTTATTTATTATGATCTATAAAAATTAAAGTATAAAATATAAATAACCATACAATATCTTCAAACATTAAATATAAATTTATTAACTTAAAAGTGTAAAACCCATAAATTAATGTACACAAGGATAACTTTCTAATGATATATGATACATTTATATTTATTAACTTAAAATTGTAAAACTCATAAATTAGTGGACACAAGGATAACTTTCTAATGATATACGATATATTCAATTTCACTCATCTCTTAATAACTAAGTTATAAAATAAATGGGCAGTATACTTTTTATGCCTAATTAAATTAACAAAGTAAATGGTCAGTATACTTTTTATGCCTAATTGAATTAACAAAGTAAATGTTCACTATAGTTTTTATGCTTAATTGAATTAACTCCTAATTAAATTAACAAAAGCACTATAAAATATAAAATATAAAATTATATATATATATATATAATTTAATTTTTATGCCTAATTGAATTAACAAAGTAAATGTTCACTATACTTTTTATGCTTAATTGAATTAACTCCTAATTAAATTAACAAAAGCACTATAAAATATAAAATATATATATATATATATATATATATATATATATATATATAATTTAATTTTTACATTTTATTTGATAAAATAATAATTGTAGAAGGAAATATTGAATAATAAAAAACAAAATATATATTATTCATATCATTTGATAAAATAATAATTGTAGTAAGATTGGAATTTTGATTTCCTTCCCACCACTTTCAAGTACATAGCCATTTCTGGGAATTATCATGAAAGTTATTGGTTAATTTAATAAATACGTTTGGAAGTGAATATTCACATAAATAGTTAAAGCATATTCAATGTTACGTTAATGAAAAACATTTAAAATATATAAACTATAAAATGTCATTTGAAGTATTTTCAATGTCACTATAAACTATAAAATTTATTCAATTTTTTATTTAGTAAATAAAATAAAAGATCTACAAATTATTAGAGATATAAAGGTATTGCAACTAAATTCTCTTCCAACGGTGTGGTTTTAAGAAGTTGTCATAAAACTTTACAATGATAATAATATAGCATTGTTTTATATATATATATATATATATATATATATATATATATATATATATATATATA